>JADRCH010000226.1:2216187-2238662 GCA_019843965.1 Rhynchomys soricoides | reverse complement strand
CTCTCTCTCTCTCTCTCTCTCTCTCTCTCTCTCTCTCTCTCTCTCTCTCTCTCCCCCTTTCTCTGCCTCTACTACCCTCTTGACTCCCCTCCCCATGCCTTGAATAAACTCTATTCTATGCTATACCGATGTGTGGCTGGTCCCTCAGGGGGAAGAGATGCCTCAGCATGGGCCTGCTACGGCACCCCCTTCTCCCACACCTGACCACATCCCCATAGAACAGAACATACCCCCTCTCTCTTTATCTTTTTTTGTTTGTTTGTTTGTTTGTTTTCGACACAGGGTTTCTCTGTGTAGCCCTGGCTGTCCCGGAACTCACTCTGTAGACCAGGCTGGCCTCGAACTCAGAAATCCGCCTGCCTCTGCCTCCCGTCTCTTTATCTTTTTATAAACACAACATTGGTACAGAAACCTGAGACCCAGCGGTGCCTCCAGCAACTGCTGTGGTGGTCATGGCGACAGGCGCAGATGCGGACCAGCGCCAGAAGGGACTGTGCAGGCTGCTGCAACCCCGAGCAGCCTCACCACTGAGCAGCTGTAACCCACCCGAGCCTGTCACTTGCCCCTGTCCGAGGAGCCTCTTGGGCCTGCTGGGAGCAGTGGAACGCGCAGTGTCCTGGCCCCTCAGCTGCATGAGCACCTCCTGGACTCACAGACTTCCATCACATGAGCTGCTGCAGTGGTCCATCATGTGGGGCTAGCCCCGGCTATGTGGGTTACACAGTTGGACGGGCCCACACCAACCATACAATTTCACGTTTCCTGCTACCAGAGGGCTAAAATTCTCGCACAAACATCAGCATATTGGTAAGGCCTTTTCCTCCAGTTGGTGGGAAGGACCCTGATTGCCCAGATAGGGCCTGGCCAGCCTTTATGGGCTAAGGGGTTGGATTTCACAGCCAGGGTCCTTATGACCAGCCTCCTAGCTTACATACAAGATAGGACTTCGACCCTTGGGCTACTACCCACCTTGGAAGCGGCTCTCGCACCCTTCCGCCTCTGGCTCTTGCAGCCATTTTAGAAAACACCAGGCCTACGGTGAGATGCTTTTGGGTGAGTCTGGAATTCACTGTATAGCCTCTAGGGGGTCCTAGGTGACAACTTAGGCATCGAGCCTGGCTGAAATCTTTTGCTATTGAATTATTCTTGGGTCGCTGGTATGAATAATCCAGCAACTCCCCAATGGGTGCTTTGTTGTCTTCGGACTATCTCCAGGCTCCCCACTGGGATGTCTCCTGGAAAATCTCAAATCTCTGAAGTTAATGCCTGACTTGAGGGCATCAAAACTGGTATACATCTGCAATAAGGTCTGAATTCAGTACCACTAGACAATGGCTCCAAATGCCACTTAATGGTACACTAGATCCAATTATATTAAGGCGTTTTCATACATACTGCCAGCAGTCTGGTAAGCGGAAAGAGGTTCCCTATGCCTAAGCATTTATCAATCTTCCCTCCAACTGTTTTACAACCCAGCTGCGCTTAGCCACGAAACCTGCACCAGATGATGAACCACCTCAACCCAGCTAATGAACTACCTCCTTTCTGCCGCAGACCTGTTTCCATGGCTCTGAAAACCCAAACTGCCACCTCAGTTTCTCCTTCTCACCAGACTACCCCAGAGCCTACTGGCTCGACCTCTCCAGACCCCTCCCCTCCTCCTGGGCCAGCTGCAGGTCGCTCCAATCTCTCTGCATTGGCACCGACCTTCACCCCTCCTCTCACTTGCTCTAAGGCCACGTCAAACTCCCAAGTCCTTCTCCTCCAGGGACACCTGACCCAGCATCAGTCCTTCCTCTAAGGGAAGCTTCTGGATGGCCTTGTCAGAGTATGTGTTCTTTTTTTGTTGAGTGATCTTTCTCAAATAGAAAGCAGACTGGGCTCCTGTACCTCTATCTCCTCCGCCATTATTAGAGATTTTCAGTACATTACTCAATCTCATAGCTTGACTTTCCACGATGTACATATGATCTTCACTAATTATTTACTTCACTAATTATTTACACAGGTGAGTTTGGGACCAGGCAAGAACACATGCAGACAAAATTCAAACAGATGGAACATATCCAATCAGATATGAGGCAGTATCTGACCAAGATCCTCAATGGAATTATTATTCTCCAGGTGGTATTTTAGCCAGACTCATTATCTGACTCCTGGTCTCTGTAGGGCAGCCTTAAAACCAGTAAATTTTGAAAAACTCCACGAGGTCATCCAGGACAAACAGGAAAACCCATCTCAATTTTAGAACGCCTCATGAAGTATCTACTGCAATACACTAATCTGGACCCTGAAAACCCAGAAGGTAAGCAACTTAATGACCTACTTCTTTTCTCAGAGTTACTCCAACATAAAAGCCAAACTTAGAAAGCTGGGGAGGAGACCCCTAACTCCATAGGCAGAAGTTTTAGCATTGGCCTTCAAGGTGTACCGTGAGAGAGATGAGAAAGCCCTCAGACAAAAATACCATATCTGGCAAAGACTGTCCAACCAGCCCCAGCTACTGTCCCAGACTCTTGCTCTTCTAAGGTTCAGAGACCACCAGGCCCCTGCTACAAATATGGTCAACAAGGTCATTGGTTGAGAGCTTGCCCTAACCCCCTCAAGTCAAAGGGGCCATGTCCTAGGTGCCATCAGGAGGGACATTGGGCTGTTGATTGCCCTCACCTTGCACAGGACAGAGGGACATCACCCCCAGATAACCCTCCAGCAAATCTCTTAGGCTTGACCTTGGGTGACTGAAGAGGCCCAAGCTCCCTTGACCCAACCACTGCCATCACTAGCAGGGGAGCCATCATGGTATGTGGGCTCCCCATGTCCTTCCTCTTGCATACTGGGGCCACTTATTCGGTCCTGACAGAGATTTGGGGACCCACTTCCCCCTTTCGTTTTCCTACTGTCGGGGTAGGAGGACCTTCCTCACCAGAACTCCATCACATAGGTGCATTTTTAGGGTGTACCTATCACCCATTCCTTTTTGGTACTGTTGACATGTCCTGTCCCCTTAGAGGGAAGGGATCTTTTAGCTAAGTTGGGAGCTTCTATTTCCTTTGCTCCCCTCATTCGCCTAAACCCAAGCTCACCAGCAGTTCCTCTGCTCCTTCTTCTAGCCAGTCAACATACTAACACCAACATGTTGTTTCCTTTACCAGCTTCTCAGGTAGACCCCCGAGTCTGGGACATCCAGAACCCCTCTGTTGGTAAGCATCATTCTTCTGTTGTCATCCAATTACTGGACTTTACCAGACAAAAGATCATTGTAAAAAATGGCCAGACGAATATGCGGGCTGCCATATTGGCCTTGTCAGATACATATGCTAGGATTATGGACCAATCACTTCTTCTATCAACAACGCAAGACACTCTTTTTTACATATAAGACCCATGGAATCCCAGTTCCTGTTACAGGATTACCAGTCACGGTCCACAGAGGAGCCTAATGCAAACATTTACCAAGTGGACCCAGATGGTGAAAGTCAGCTACAACCCAAAATTGACGATGCTCCTAGACAGTAGTAAGCAGTTTAAGAGACATGACTCCCCCTCCCCCTTTCCCCTTTCTCTTTAGGGTAAGAAAAAGGGAGGTATGTTGGTATCAGGAACTGGCTTGGCAGATCACCCCCAAACCCAGTGATGTCACACATAGGTGACAGGGACCCGTACATGTGTTGCCATGACAGTCGCATACATTCCCAGAGTCCACGTCCCACACTTACATGCGAGCGGTTATATCACAGCCTAAACAAAAGGCAGACCCTTCCTGACCTTCGCCCCTTCTCTTTCTTCTTTCTCTCTTTTCTCCCTTTGTCTCCGTCCTCTGCCCCCAATAAACCTCTGCCACCGTGGAACCGCATTGGCCTGGTGTGGTCTGTCGGGATGAGAGCCATGATTCCACCACTGCAGAGAGAGGCTTAAGAGATAAGTCCACAGCAGGGAGAACCTCAGGCTCCAAGCTCGCTGAGCCATCTTCCCCTCGATCTCATCTGGTGTTGCTTTCTTTTGTTCAAGAGCTGCACATCTCTGTTCCAGCTCAATCTTCATAAAGCAAGCAGGAGAGTGGTCTGGGGAAGTCTCTGTGCACACAGTCAGTGCATAAGTCTGCAGGTGACAGGTCGGGGAGCTGTAGCGGTCTGCAGGGTCTCTAGTCCTGGGGTGTGGGGGGCACAACAAGGAAGTGCCAGAGCTCCAGCTCCTGCCTGGCAAAGGCAGCAGAGCCTTTGACACGCGTGGACCATAAAAACAAAACAAAACAAGGTTTTAAGGATGGGCAGTAAACTTCACTTTCCACATGTAGAGACCAAGCATAAAAACAATCACATTTATTGAGTAATTATTTTGGTGTGTGTGTGTGTGTGTGTGTGTGTGTGTGTGTGTGTGTGTGTGAGAAAGAGAGAGAGAGAGAGAGAGAGAGAGAGAGAGAGAGAGAGAGAGAATGAATCAGAGGACAACTTTCATGAGTCTGTTGTCTCCTTCCAAAGCATAGGACTCAGGGATCAAACAGCCTTTGTCTCTGAGTCATTGCACTGAACAACATTGATTTATTTGTCCCAGAATTCCATCTCTGTTCCAGGTCCTCAGTAATACTCAGAGTCAATCGTTTTCTGAGGTCTGTCATCACAAGTTAATTTAACCTGGTCTTGAGCTTCAGATAAACTGAGCCTTAAGGGTAGATACTATTTTGTCTGTCTTTCTCACTGGGTATTATTATTATTTAGCTGAGATCCACAAGGAGGTAGCCATTTGAAAAACGCATTTCCTGTTCTCTTTGATACCTACTTTCCTTTGAGGGCCAAGTTAAGAGGATATGCAGATTCTAGACTAAAGGAGACCATCTATGTAACAAGTATCAGACAGCAGCAGTTCCTAGGGAATTAGGGATCCTAGTCTGAGACTAAGCCAGCCTATTTTCATTGCTTAGATTTTGCAGCATGAGCCTCTCAGGTCACCTATTATGGCTGTGTCTTTCCCCCAGCTTTGCAAAGGTGGCCTTTTGTTCCCAAAGAGCCGCAGAACTGCTAACTACATCACAAAGTGTTTAGGGCTATGATTGAAATTTAGAAGACAGGCATCCAATGTCACCTTTGATGATCTAAAATTGCACACAAGGTGACCCGGGGCTCCCTGTAATAGACAGCCCACAGAGGCATGCTTCTGGGTTGTGCTCTCCCAAGGTCTTGCTGCAGTCGACTGATGTTATTAAACCCACAGGACCCTTCTCAGAAGGATGTTTGGCTCCAAATAGCCGTGTTCTCAGGGACATTGTGACCCGGTGCCCTCACACAATCAAATCTCTTTCATTTTATACAGAATCTGAGCTCTCTATTATTAAGCTGACGAGAATAGCAGTATGGATTTTCCCTTTTCTGCTTTTCACATTCCAGGGGGCCAGGGGCTGTGCTTCCCAGTTTAACCAGGACATGAGCTTGTGGCCATATAATGAGATAAAGGATGCACAGCCAAATTTACAGATGTCATGCAGCAAAGGAACCCCAAGTGCCTGAGCACAGTGACCCAAGCCTCGCCCCTCCCTCCCTTAGACGTGCATTATGTACATTTTGTGTCTGTGAGTCCATGTCTGCGTGTGTGTGCGCGCGCGCACGTGTGTGTGTGTGTGTGTGTGTGTGTGCGTGCATGTGCACATTTGTGTGCATGAGTGTGCAGACCAGAAGTTTACTTTAAAGTCCATTCTTTAGCTGCTCCCCATCTTGCATTTGAGACAGGGTCTCTCTCTGACCTGTAGCTTACTAGGCTGGTCAGCCAGCGAGCCCAGGCACCTGCCTGTATCCATCCTGTCAGCACTGGGTTTGGAAGCATGAACCATCATTTCTGTTTGTTGTTGTTGGTTGCTGTTTTGCCTTGTTTTTTAAGAAAGCATGGCTTCTAAGGATGGAACCATAGTAGTTCAGGTTCTCATGCTTACATGTTACAGCCCCAGACTTCTCCCTAGCACCACCTCAGTCCTTCATGTTTTAAACTGTGAGGTAAATACTTCTTTTGTGTAGTCCAGCCCTGCAGAGGAGTGGCCCCCAACAACCTGCCATAAGTACTGACAGATACTACACAAGTATTTCCCTCTCCTTTTACAACAGACACTCACTCAAGCTGGCGTGGGGTCCTGGGGAAAGAAATGTACCTGTCTCTGAGGTGGGGTGGGCAGCTGCCTGCTCTTAGGGACACTGTACTGCATGGATTCATGAAAACTACCTTGAAAGGGCACATGCCGTTTTCTTCTAAGCCTGATGAGCCAACAGGTGCAAGCGTTTAGAAAGAAGGAGCTGAAAAGAAGTGACCTGAGCAGGCTTCTGCAGGAATGGTCTTCTGCTGAGAAACCTAATCAAGGGGGGAAGGCAGGATTCCGGTTGCCAGGAATGTCAAATTACAGCACTCTGTTCTTGGTAGGGGTGGACCATCTTTTGTTCAGGGAGCACTGGGCTAGGCTGGGGGTTAAAGGGATTGTTTAAATTATTATATTTTAAGAACACAGAGATAGACAGTGATTTTATTATTCTTTATTAACTCAGGGTGAGAACAGTTTTTCTTCTTTCAGTTTAGGCTTCAGTTCTAACGGAAGCGGATCACAGTGTCTGCATTCGTTTTTTAAGATCAGAATTCCTTTCTCTAAATGTCAGATTTTACCAAGTGGGTGATTGGTGGTTCTTTATTTCAGTACCATGAATTTTAGGTTCTCTTTAATGTGTTTCATTTTTACATAAGTAACCATTGTAAAAAGCACAAAGGTTCCCTTTCTGACTATTCAAGAAGCTAGAGTGACAGAATTAAAGCTCCAGAGGCAGTGTGAGGGCAAGCCTTGCTCAGCCCCCAGGGAAAGAAGAGAACTAACTTTGTCTCTAAGTGCTTCATTTGGTCAGTTTCTTCCCTGGGAACAGGGCTAAAACACCATTCAATTTCTTTCTCTCTGACTTTGCCCAAAGTGCATCTAACTTTTGGATAGCCCAGGATCTCATTTTTCTCTGACACCCAGCCACTGTGCTAACATTTCTGACCTGTCCAGGCCTGGGGTAGGGGTAGGAGAGGGGAGGTAAGGGAGCAGTGCCGAGAAGTGACCACCTTTCCAGCAATTCACTCTGTGCGAAGTGTGGATTTTGGGTTTGCCTCACCCCATCAGAGGAGTTTCTGGCATGATCGTGCCTATGGAT
This sequence comes from Rhynchomys soricoides, assembly GCA_019843965.1. Lineage (NCBI taxonomy): Eukaryota > Metazoa > Chordata > Mammalia > Rodentia > Muridae > Rhynchomys > Rhynchomys soricoides. Next base: position 2,231,505 of record JADRCH010000226.1, on the reverse strand, counting down.
TTGACTTATTCATTTTTACACTTGGGAAAAAGAACATATTCTCCTTGTACCTATGCAAACACTGCTCTGGCTGTGCAAGTGGAGGGGCTGTGGGCTGGAGCAGTGGTTCAGTAGTTAGGGCACCGAGTACAGGCCCAGCCCCTGCATCAGGCATCAGGAAGCTCACAATAGTCTGTCACTTTAGCTTCAGAGGACCTGAAACCCTCTTCTGGCCAATATGGGCACCTGCACATGTGTGGCATATACTCAGATATACACAACATAAAAACAGATTTAATGACAAATATTTAAAAACAGAATAAATGACAAAGGATGAAAACGAACCCCAGGGACGTATCTGGCCGAACAGCCATCCACTGTTGCTATTGTCCTATTACTTTTGTGTATGATTTCTTAATGACTATAAAAGAATAATTAGATTTAAAGTAGAATTTTCCTTATGATTTATGCATTATAATGTAGATGAATATTTTTCAGAAAAATTCCCCACAAATTCTGGGGTTCAGTTGGAATAAAATACCACTGAAAGAGGTTTTAACCAGTTTGAGGGGTGCAGCCTGCAAAATTGAGGGTCGTTGCTCAGCTACAAAGAAAGGAGAGATTTTTCCTCCTATGCCCATTTAAGTAAAACAGTGAACACAAGTAAGTTCCCGGTAATCACGTGATCGTCGGGAACCGATTTGTGCTTGGGTGATCTCAGACTAAACAGTCTGTCTTGCTTTGTGAGGAGTGTCTGGATCCACATGCAGCCATCTCACAGTCTGTGCTGAAGGTACCCCTTGTAATGGGGGTGTGGGCCTGCCAGCCTGTTTCTACAGATCCAGTTTTCAGGAGTCCCTTGCTCAGTCCTCCACTGATGGTCTCCTTATTTCTGTCATTTTTAATCTATTCTTTAGAGCAAAGACTTTTAGGAACATTTAAGGAAAATGCAGGAAATATTTATAGATAATGAAACTCTTGGGTCTGGCTATTTATTGTAATAGCCACAATATCAGGATGTGATGACAACAAAACATCTCCCAAGTGCAATAAGCAATCACTCCAGGGATAGAAAACCTAAACAACGAGGTACTGTCCCACCTCCAGCATGCTTACTTTGCCCCTGTGTATTCTGATGCTCGTAAATTAACATGCATTTATAAAGAAAATCAAAAGTCCTTAAAAGTAACCTACTTGTAGACAGTTGCGACTATTTTTGTACTTGCTCATGTTCAGATTCAGAACCTAAGGTATCGATGACACGAAACTTCACAATACAAAGGCCCTGACCATTTGACTCGTGCGATTAACCAGAGGCCTAGTGTTATGGACATAAAAGTATTTATTCAAACTGGAATGTTTGAGGTTACTTCTGTGATGTTTCTTTAATGAGATGAGAGTGACACTAGAGACACTCAGGGACCATCTGGTGATAGCAATGGCCACTTAGGTTTAGGTATCACTACCTGCTCTGGTCTTCTGAGTTTGAGTCTGAACTTGGGGGAGATAATGAAGAGTAGTCAAAGGCTGTATGCTGTGGGTGGTTTTCACGGATGCTTCTGGATAGGAAATGACCTCATGTGATATTGAAGGGAAGTTCAGCACTGGGGCAGGCTGGTTCCTAAACACTCACACCTTTTCAGAGCTGAAGGCCTGTGCAGAAGAATTCAAAAGCAGAACACGCAGCCAGCTGCAGGATGTTTTGTCAAGAGAAGCCCAATAGCCACACACAGATGCTTCTGTGTTCCTTCTTTTTGTTAAGAGCATTTTGAGTACTTAAGGATCAACTAGCCTTAAGGATCAACTAGCCATCTTAACAGAAAGAGACCCAGATTCTTATTTTTTTCAGTTACCTCCTTTTTAGTAACTGGTGTTAAGCAAGTCACCAGACTTTTCACCTTGTGACTAATTGTCACTGTGCTAGTTAGAAAAGAAACACCTCGGTGACTCTCAGCATCCCTGCACACAGGCCTTCAGAGTTTGAGCTGTTCAGTTTACAATTCATTCGGTCTACACTTGCATTGTGCTTGTAGTTTCTTCCTGTTGGCTCTCTTATTATTTATGATCTGGAATGACCAAGTGACTTGATTTAAAACAAACTAAATATACCTACCCTTTAAAAATTACCTATGTCCCCGTATGTTTAATAAATCTTAGAGGAAAACATTTATATAATCAGCTAATAAGTCATTCCTGTTACTCTGTTTAGAGTGACAGGAATGCCACTCTATCAGAGGACACGTCTCAGAGGACACATGGCAGGAGCTGGGTTCTGGGGAGTGCAGTGAGGTTGCCAGGCTGGACCCAAACCACACTTCCCTAAAGAACCTTGTGTAGCTACTTTTAAACTGCTAACTGATACCATACATGAACAGAGTTCCAGGCTTGCAAAATAGATACTAATAACTCAATTTCCTATTAGGTCAAACCCTTTAAGCTCACTAATGATGCTGAAAACACTGTTTAACTAATACACCATGGGCAAAGTTTGCTAGACTTCTACTTAATGAGGGAAATGATGTTTTAAATAAATGGAACGTGAGGTGAGGGGCCGTGCGCAGTGCGGTTGCCTTATACTTCAGAACGTATAAAAAGTTAACTCCAAGCAAACTAAGCTTATATATATATACATGCCGTAAACGCTATTGGGGAAAACATAGAGGCAAAGCCCCTGATCTTGCACTTAGCACTGATTCCTTACTTGAAAGCAGATATATCAGAAAAACATTGGACCTTATTAAAACTAAAACCTCCTTTCATCAAAGTACATTAAGAGGAAATTAGAAAGCAATCTCCAGACTAAAAATACATATTTGCCTCCAAGCATCTAAGGGTGGAGCGTCATAGAAATGTTGACACCCTCTTAGAAGTCAGCAACAGAAAGATACTTCAATTTCAATGACGGCAAAAGACTTGTAGCAGACACTTCTCCAAAGAAGAATGACAAACAGCCAACATGCACATGGTAAAGAGCTCAGCATTGCTAGCTAGATACCACCTCACATCCCCTAAGATAACTGAAAAACAAACAAAAACCAAACGTGTTGGGCAGGATTTACAAGAAAAATGTTGGTTAGGATGGATAGAAGAGGAGCCTACGTGTTGCTGGTGATGACGTAATGATCATCTGGTGGTCTCTAGAAAGTTATCCATGGAGCTGTCATGTAACTGGGCGATTCTGTTTCTGGGTAGATCGTCCACAGGACTGAAGTAATCAGCAAACATCAGTACTCAAAGCCTGGTACCAAGTCATTGCTGTAGCTAAGAGGTAGAGAGCATCCACTTGCCATCTGTAGGAGGAGGGGTGACTGTGCAGTGTGGATGTGGTTCTCTTCTGGGGTCACGGAAGCACGACCTGGCCTTGTGCAACTGTACAACACCCTGACTGTAATGAATGCTTCGAACTCTACACTTTAAAGCAGTTAACTTTATGTTACTGAATGGCACCTCAATAAAAACAGGGATTCACATACATTTCTATCATATGTGTTCACTTACATAAGCTATATAATTGTAAAATTTTACAATAGCTAGACATTGTCTGGTGCAAGGACTAGAATCTGGGACTTCACTCACGTTGGCAGCATTCGTCCGTGAGCTATACTCCTAGACCCTGATTTTGTGAGACAAGGTTTTACTGTGTCGTCCAAACTAACATGGCACTTGGGACCTTCTGCCCCTGTTTCTGTGTGGGATTACAGGCATGGACTACCATGCCCAGGACAAATATGTCTTTTAAATTAAAGGATGTTAGTGATATGATTATTTAGTTAGACAAATCTTTTTATGTTTGTGGAAAAACAATAGCTTTTTTGATTTGTGAAACTTCTAAATACTAAGACAAATTAATTAGGCTTTCTTTGAGAAAACCAATCCAAGTAAAGAAATGAGAATATTGTTTTTAGCTTGGAATTTAATCAGAAATATGTTATAAATTACTATTTCTGTTAGAGTCTCGCTTCAGCTGAAGGATGTGCAGATCAGCGGGAGACGGCTTGGCTATTATGCAGATGGCCCTAAATTTGATCCACAGTTCTAAATAAGAAGAAACATCTATATCTTAAATTTTCAAAAATGTATATCTATAAATGTCTGTGTTTACAGACCAGATACACATTAGCATTCTTTGTGCGTTAAATCCCTTCACCTCCTGTGTTTTGTTTTGTAACCTATGAACAATTCCATTTTTTTGTCTTTTTAATACATAGATTCAGCAAACTTTGATGTTTTCTTCTTAAACAACCATCACTTTCAAAGCATTAAATTGGATTTTCTACCTTCTGTAATTACTTCAAAATTTATTTTAAGCTTCCAAAGTTATTTTACATATGTATGTGTGTGCATGTCTGTGTATAGAGCCCCTAGCTGCTGTATGCTACTCAAGAAAAGTGCTGTACTCAGGCAGAGTGAGTCTGTGTGAGAAGTTACTGAGATCTGCCTGACGTGCTCATCTGGAGGGTACATGTGAGGAGAATGGGTTTCCTAACTTGTCTCTGAGCATTTTCAAGGTCTGGAGAAGAATATAAAAGAGATGTGGACAGTTAATGAACATCGCAAAGAAGGGTGGTGACTTTTGACTTAAAAGAAGAGAAACAGAGGGCTCCTGTGGCTTAGGCTCACACCTGTTATTCTAGAATTTGGGGGCTAAAGCAGGAGAATTGTGAGTTTGAGGCTACATAGTAAGCTTCGTGGGCTGCATAATAAGTTCTAGGTTGGGGCTAGAGAGTGAGACATATTTTCAGTAACAGCTACAAGGAAGGAAGGAAGGAAGGAAGGAAGGAAGGAAGGAAGGAAGGAAGGGAGAAAGGAAGAAGAAGAAAAAACCCAAGGTTCAGGGAATATCATGTAAAAATGGACAGAAAGAATCTAAGAGCTAAATGATTGGAAGCAGAACTGTGGAGTGTAGTCTTTTATGTAAGGACACGGCTCAGCCATTTCACTCATGACCCCACAGCTGCTGTGGTTATCTGCCTAAGACTAAGGGAAATAAAAGACCCCAGCATGGCGGGAGGAGGGCTTCTGGGTGGGGGATACTGGCTTTTCTTTGGGGTCATGACCACTGGTAGATTTCCCCTGCTCCAGGGGAGAGTTCTGATTTCATGCATGTCTGGGCTGCATTAATTGGACTTGGTGCATTAGTTTTTAAAGAGGAGAACATGAGTCGGGAGCACGTGGAGTAGGGGCAATGGTGGCACAGGGTGGAGGTGGGTGTGATTAAAGTACATTGCACCTGTATTTGAAATTTTCAAAGAGTTATGTATGTGTGTGGGCATGTGTATGTGCACACATGTGCGTATGTGTATGATGTGTAAACATTAATCAGGAGTCTCTAACCCACCTTGGTTCATTTAGTTCCCAAATAAAAGACACAATACCTTTATATTTATAACAAGCCTTAACAGTACTAGAGCTAGCCAGAGATCAACCTCTAAGCTATTTTGTCTACTTCCCTGTCGATAACCCCATAATATAACTTGCCGTGTTCACTGGACCACTCTTATTCTAATTGCTCAGCACTCGTGGCCGGTTTTCATGATTCACCTACCCCATGGTGTCTTCTCCTCTCTCCTCTCCTCTCTCCTTGTCTGGTGGTCTCTGTCCTAGACCCCAAGTCCAGGAACCAAACCTCGGCTTGCCTCTCTTCTGCCCAGCTATAGGCTGTAGACATCTTTATTAACCAATAGTTTTAAACTAAGGAGCAAGGTTGCATAGAACCATTTGGGGTATGTGGGATTTCCTCATCCCTAGGGGCAACCAGACTTTGGGGCCAGTATTTAGCATTACAATATATAGCAACAGACCAGACCTCAATGTACATGTGTGTGGGTGCATGTGTGTGTGTGTGTGTTTACTGTGTGACTTGGCTTTACTGAACACAGACCAGCAGCTTCAGTCTCCTAAGTGCAATAAGAGCTAACAAACACCAAACAAAGTTCAGAATCACAGTCTTAGCAGACCTTAGCTGGCTGACACCTTTCTAGTTGGTCCAGGGAATGGGAATATTCTGAGGGTCTTGAAGTTACAGAAGAGCTGTGTTCTGTATAATAGCCAACAGGACAGACTCCCGGGATGGGAGGGGAGGCCAGGCACAGGGTTTGCCCCAGGTCATCTTTGGCTGATGCTCAAGAAATGTAGCTCTTTTCAAAGCGCTATTTCAGGGTCTGATGGTTCCTTACAAATCAAATTTTGTTGAAAGATTAGAATATTGCAAACCACATCCAGAATGTTTATGCTAATGTTTCATAAATAAGGACTTCAGAACTCCCAAATCACAGAAATAACAGGCAACCAGGATTCTCTGCCACCTAACAAGACTAAAATTTCTGTTTCTGTCCACTCAGCACTTAGTAGGGAGCCATTAGCACCTTTGTCAAACACCATCTTGGATCAGATTTGATCCAGAAACACAAATAGAAGCAGAGCCAGAGAACTAGTCAGGATCAAAACGAAAGAACAAAGAAACACAACACTTGTACCACTGCATGAGATTCACTCTGAAAACCCAAAGGCATCATATCGACAACATAGGCCTCAAGTAGTACACAAGGCTTTGGAAGAGCCTAGGGAACCAGTTTAGTTAGGTAAGGCATGTGAGGGTGAGAGGAAAACCAGTGTCTCCGGGTTTCTATTTTACTCCCTGTATATATACATGGTGTGTGTGTGTGTGTGTGTCCTCCCTTCTCCCCCTCCCTGCTTCTGTGTATGTATGTATGTATGTATGTATGTATGTATGTATGTATGTATTTACTTTAGAACATAAGGGTTATAAACTTACTCAAATCTATGTTCTTGGAGGTGATAACTAGATAAGGTAAAATTATTTTTGGTCTATTGATAGTGTAAGGTTTTCTGTCCTTTTGAGGAAGGCCAGTCCTATAGAGATGTCTGTGTACCTAGGCCACACAGGAAAAATCTCCTACTGAACCAGCAAGACAAGGTGGCTCCCACCCGTTTGCTGTGACTCGGAATAAACTTTTTGGAGCTGTTTTCCAAGACTGACTGTACAATCGAAAGTCTTGGGAACTTAAAAAGCAGTAACTGTCTGCTCAGCCCTCAAGAGTCAGATTTCGTTGTTTGGGGGTGAATCCTGGGGATTTCTGGGCTCCCCAGATGAGCCCGCCTGCAGCGTGATGAGGAGGACATCTGCCAGCCTGAGTTTACAGAGGCCAGCCAGCCAGCTAAAACCTGTCTACCTATGCTTCCCAGTTGCTGTGGCTGCTCTTGGAGCCATGCCAACAGGTCTAAAACCTGGAGGAGAAAAGGGAAGAACCTAAAGTGAAGTGCACTGGGAGCCTAGTGCAGTCCTGGGGGCTGGGGCGGGACTAGGGCATGGCCGGGCTGCAGGAAGGAGGCGGCTCCCCTATTGCCTCTATGTTGCTACATGTTCAGTGATGCCATGGTATGTCCATGTCCATTTCTATTGGACTAGGAGGTGCTGATGACTGAGTGAATAATTGGCTTGCAGCAGCTGGTAGACCTACAGCGTGGGTTTGTTGAATGAATTAAGAAAGGTCGTATTATCTGCTAAGATAGGGCTCTTTTTTAGCAATACCGTATTCTTCTCCACCATTCTAAAATTTGATTCTCTGGAACTGAGGTCCCAGTACTCTTTCTAATGAACTATTACACAGTAAGAGGAGTTATTCATTGCCAGTGACTAGTGATAAAGTCAGTTGCCTCCAGAGAATCTGGAAGGGACATTTTAGTCAGGGCTATATCTTTCCTTGTGTCCCAGCTGACTCTCAATGGTAACTTGAGAAAATCTGCTTATTCAAATTGTGTGTGTGTGTGTGTGTGTGTCTCACACACATGCGTGTGCGTGCTTGGACAGGACCTGATGATACTCTTTGTAGCATAAATCTTGTTGCAATCTCAGAATATTTATGAGACCCATCTCTCCATCAATGGGATGTTGTGGCATTCTCAGTGTATGACTGAGACTGCTTTACCCTCGCAGTGTTTGGGTGGTAAGTCATTGGTGAGATTGTGAATCTCATGAAGCAGTGGCATCAGGACAGTAGCGGCTTGTGTGGGGCTGTATGCAGAGGACACTCCCTGGCAGAGACGAGGACTTAAGGGAATGCTGTTGTGCTTGATCCAGGAGGTTCTTGGAGGTGTCCTCTCGATTCTTTTGGCATGACCACATACTTAATCGCTAAGTAACGCTTCACTTTGCGTATGCTGGGTGCTGTCTGAGTGCCAAGCTCTGCACTAGAGGGTTAGCAACAGTCAGAATACATCCTGCCCTTGGAGTGCTTTTGATCTAGTGAGCCAGTCTGCACATGAGCAGAAGCAATAATGTATGAAGAGCAACCTGGCTGAGGGATGGAAGCTCAGCAATGCATCTGTGCATAAGGCCTGGAGTCCGAAGAAGAGTCTGTGAGCACAAGAGTTGTGGCTGTCAATGCTATCTGCTTGACAGGTCTAGAATCCTCTAAGAGATAAACCTCTGGACATTTCTGCAACAGAACTTCTGATGTGGACAGCACCATGCCATGGGATGGAGCCCCTGGCCTGCTGAGTGGCAGCATTAAGCACTAATGACTCTCTGCTTCCGGACTGTGGGATATGAGAACACCTCACACTTGTGACATCTGTAACTACCCTGCCATGATGGATTGGGCCTTTTAACTGTGAGCCAAAAATAAACACTTTCTTCTGTAAGTTGCTTTTGTCAAGTACTTCCGTATAGCAATGAGATAAGTAACTAATTCAAACATCATTCAGGAAAAATGGAAAGCTTTGAAGAATGATTGTTTTGTTTACGGATAAGCAAAGTGATCCCCTGAAGAAAAGGGACCCAACTCCGTGAAAGAACCTATTGAGCAAGTTGCTTACCTCAGTGTCTGCGCATCTGAAAAAAAAAGTATTGTTTTCTGAAGATTTGCTTGTGCCTGGGGCTTGAAGTGAGAACGTGATGTGGGCCTCAGGAACATGGTAAGCTGTGCCCTCCTGTTTAGAAAGGAATGGAAAACGCCTCTGTAAGGGTGGACTCCACTGAAGATCACAGCTTCTGTGGGTCAGCTGGGAGGGAGGAATAAGAAGCCCCAGGCTCCCACCCAACAGTCCACAGCCCAAGCCCACTGTATCCTGAAGCTCGTGGGAGGTAAATGTTTTCCTCCAGGCTCAGGATTTAATGCCTTAGAACTAAGATTAGTTTAGAGTCCAGTACAAGGAAATTGAACCCAAGCACTTCTCAACCCTGTCACCTGCTTTGTAACTTTCTAAATTTAGTCTGAAGGTGAATGTCTTGAAGGTGAGCCCAGGACTCAGTTTGCCCTGTGGCTCCTGAGATGTTCGCTGTTGATGTGCATCTTAGTTAGGGTTGTACTGCTGTGAACAGACACCATGGCCAAGGCGACTCTTATAAAGGACAGCATTTAATTGGGCTGGCTTACAGGTTCAGAGGTCCAGTCCATTATCATCAAGGTGGGAGCATGACAGAGTCCAGGCAGGCATGGTGCAGGCAGAGCTGAGAGTTCTACATCCTCATCTTAAGGCTGTTAATGGAAGACTGGCTTCCAGGCAGCTAGGATGAGGATCTTAACCCCACATCTACAGTGACACACCTACTCCAACAAGGGCACACCCTCAAATTGTGCCACTCCCTGGGCCAAACATATATAAACCATCACAATGCATGTGTTCAAGATTAAGTCTGATGAGAAACAGTGACATGACCACCAACCTGACAAGGTATGGGAGAAGAAAAGATTCATGGAAAGGAAGAAAAATTCTACTAACCTTAAATAAGTGGAGGAAGCACTGTGGGTAATTATTAGCATGAGATTGGAACATTTGATCACATTTTAATTTCTGAGATTATCACATTTCTGCCTTCCCTTTCCTCACTGCAAGCTTTCCCATAGACCCCTCCCCCTTCAGATTCATGGCTTCTTTGTTGTCTTTGCATGCATATATGTATATGCATACATTTCAAAATGAGGCCTGTTCAGTCTGTGTAAGGTTCCTTACGTGCGTGTTTTCAGGACTGACTTTTATTTGGCACTGGACAACCGGCCACTGTGCTCTTGCCTGGGGAAGGCCACCTCGCCTGCTCTCAGCTTTACTCAGCTGCCTGTAGTCTTGTGTAGGGTTGAGGGCAGGCTTTCCCACTCACTTTACCATGTCCATTGGCACCATCCTTGTTCACCTCATACTGGCCACTTAAGTTGGTGAGACTGACTGGGTGAAGCTTTGATTTTGGACTTTTACAGGCAGTAAAGTGACTCACAAGGAACCCGAGGAATGAGAGCATCAAGCCAAGACATGTCAGATCAGCATGTAGCAAATGGTAAGATAATTCCATGTGGGTCACAGGCTGCAATGATCCCTAGAAAAGAAAACTTCGCAAGTGTCTTGAGAAGATGTCTAAGAGTGCTTAAAGTGGCAGTCTTCACTGGTAGGATACATTCTGGTATAGTCTCTGAAGGACACTGTGAAGTGTTTACATGGGATCCAGCCGTCTGCTCACTGGAGCTCACTGGTAGAATTCTTGTCTAGGATTCAGGAAGCCCCAGCTTTGATACTTGGCACTGAAAAACAATTTTTCTTTTAAAATTAAAAACGAGAAACTGCTATGAGGAGTTGCAAGGGGTGAAGGCAAAGTATGGAGCAACCAGATAGACTTATAGGAGGGAGCTGGAGTCCAGACAGACAGACAGACTAACAGGAGGAGGAAGGAGTCCAGACAGACAGACAGACTTACAGGAGGAGGCTGGAGTCCAGACAGACAGACAGACTTACAGGAGAGGCTGGAGTCCAGACAGACAGACTCATAGGAGGAGGAAGGAGTCCAGATAGACAGACAGACTTACAGGAGGAGGCTGGAGTCCAGATAGACAGACTTACAGGAGAGGCTGGAGTCCAGACAGACAGACTAACAGGAGGAGGATGGAGTCCAGACAGACAGACAGACTTACAGGAGGAGGCTAGAGTCCACATAGACAGACTAACAGGAGGAAGATGGAGTCCAGACAGACAGACAGACTTACAGGAGGAGGATGGAGTCCAGACAGATAGACAGACTTATAGGAGGAGGCTGGAGTCCAGACAGACAGACTTACAGGAGAGGCTGGAGTCCAGACAGACAGACAGACTCATAGGAGGAGGCTGGAGTCCAGACAGACAGACTTATAGGAGGAGGAAAGAGTCCAGACAAACAGACAGGCTTACAGAAGGAGGCTGGAGTCCAGACAGACAGACCGACTTACAGGAGGAGGCTGGAGTCCAGACAGACAGACAGACTCATAGGAGGAGGCTGGAGTCCAGACAGACAGACTTATAGGAGGAGGAAAGAGTCCAGACAAACAGACAGACTTACAGAAGGAGGCTGGAGTCCAAACAGACAGACAGACTCATAGGAGGAGGCTGGAGTCCAGACAGACAGACAGACAGACAGACTTACAGGAGGAGGCTGTCACCAAGGCTGTGACTATAACATGAGCAAGGAAGGATGGGGTCCTCTCTTGTGGGTGAGCCCTGAGGAACAATGTCCACAAATAAGCTTTGACTTTGGGGAACAAGGGTTAGGCTGCCCCCTGCTCCCGGTCATGAATTTTGGCTATATACTGCCTTAGCAGTTGGGGAAAATTATTTAGTTGTTCTCCTTCAAGGAGTTTTTGGTTGTTCTTACTTTTTGTTTTGTTTTTCAGCTTTAAACATATCTGTCTATTCACTCATTTATACTTAAAGTCTTATGTAGCTCAGACTGGTCTTGAACCCAGCATGTACCTGATTCTTCCACCTCCACCACAGTAATGCTAGGTTGACAGGTGCGTGGCAGCGCCTGGCAGCTGTCATTTTGTATCATTAGGTTTTAGACTTCTCAAGATGAAACAGAATGGTGTATACAGTGAGACTCTGTGTCACGCAACCCTCCTATAATGTCTACTGCCTGAAAATCTTACCCTTCCTCCCACCACTCTCACTGTATATTCTGTCACGTGGATCTCAGGCACTGTGTCAATAAATCTCTGAGTAGTTCAGTCTGAATTCTGCAAGAGGTCACTTTTAAAGCCATCAATGATCATCATAGTTCTATCATTATACAAAAGTTTGCTCAGCTGTTCTGTGACATCAGTGACCGCTACCTAGTCAGTTCTTAATTCCTCACATTTAAGGCCTGCTTAAATGCCCAGAATTTCGCCAATTGGATTCCCATTGTGCACGTTTATTTATCGGCTGTATGCCCTGTTCCTCAGCAGTAGTACGTGACTTTCATCACAGGCATGATGTCTGCCACTATCTTCTCTTCTGCTCTGTGAGCAGCCTTTGGTGATTGATTGCTGCACTCACACTGATTTAGGGACTGCCCCGGAGGTGCTATAATTCAATCATTTCTTCCGTAATTACTACTTTGCCTATTTTTTCCTGTCACATTAAATGCTTCTTCATCTACTACTCTCTCTCTCTCTCTCTCTCTCTCTCTCTCTCTCTCTCTCTGTGTGTGTGTGTGAGAGAGAGAGACAGACAGACAGACACAGACACACAGAGAGAATAGAGACAGAGGGCAAATTCTTATTTGTTACTGTTTTCAAAACTAATGTGTTAAAGTTAGGAGTGGGAGTGGCACATATTTGTGATCTCAAAACTTGGGAAGGAATTTTAGGAAGACTGAACGTTCACAATCATCCTTGGCTACATGTTGAGTTTGATGCCAGCCTGAGCTCCCATGTGGGGGTCTTTGAAAATGCCACAGCTGGCAGAGAAATGATCCACATTGAGGCAAGAAGGGAATCAGGTTTAACATAACTCAGTAGTTGGTTAGTTCATACTTCTAATGTTTGACTCAGGCAGTTTATTTTTGATATATTTAAGCATAGAACAACTTTGGAAAAGTTTCCCTGTGACAGTTATCAGAACAAGTTTAAGGCATGGCTTCACAGAAACTCCTTTGCCAAGGACCTGCGACTGCATCCACAAGAATGGGTTTTGATGACTGAGAAAAGGTGCTCAGGAGTCTGGAGGATTCCAGTGAAGCTTGGTTCTCCAGGTAGCAAAAGATCACCAGGCTATTAACTACTTCCTGTCTTGTGCCTGAGAGTTTAAGTTCCTGGTTTTTCTAGTGCTATTTTGTGTTCATACTAAAGGACCTGGAGCTCTCTAGACTCCATGATGTCTCTCTGGGGAGAAGCAAAAACCCACAAAACAAGATTAGAAACAAACAAAAGCAATTATTTGTAATAAGGATTCTCTGACAGTGCCCAGGAGGTTTGTTTTACGTGTTTAGCCATGTTTAGGCAGTCTTCATCTATTGTGGCCATCTTCTTGTTGCTGTTGAAGGTGCCCCAGTTTGCATTGGGGGCCGCTTTAAACTGGCGTGTGGCACACTTTGATGGAACTGCAGGACTTCATTCTGATCATAATCTCCCTTTCAGCTGATTGTTTTGAATCTGCTCAGTGTCTAGTTCTCCACCATGACTAAACAAGGAAACTCATGCATCAATAACTGATTGTTACATCTATTAAGTCCCTCTCTGATGTCAGAGGACAACCTACAGGAGTCAGTTCATACCTCCACCATGTGCGTACCAGAGACTGAACTCAGATTGCCTGGCTGGGTGGCTTTATCACTTGGGCCACTTCACTGGCCTACGTGTCTTTGAAGTACACATTGTCCCTCCCTGTTTTTCCTTTGCCATCTGCTGCACTCTCCCTTAACTCTGGTTTCTGACGCCTTACCAACATCCCAGCCCAAAGTCTGCGTGTCTCTCTTGCCTTTCCTACAATGCCTCTGCATCACTTGTTCAGATGCTGAAGTTCCCAGCTCTCAACACGACCAGTGCGTCTCATATGCGCTATCGCCAAACTCATGGACAACAGCTTTGAAGTAGTAATTGCCGAGCAATTGCCAACGAGGTGATAACTGCAAGCAGCCTAATTTTTAATGGTGCATTTGTCCCCAGATGACATCTCACTGGAGACTGCTCATCTGAATTCTCACAGAATAGTTTCTGTTTGTGCCATCACTTTGCTGCCTCAGTTCTCAGCTAAGCAGCTCATCAACTTGCCACACACTGATTTAGATATGCAAATACTGCACACTTTTGAAAATTTAGGTTTGGTATACTTAAAGAAGGTCAGCTTTTATCCCAGCCCTCCTTATCCCATGTCCCATGCTCTTGTCCCCTCCCTCCCTCCCCCAACCGGGTCTCTTTCTGTCCCTCTCTTCTTTTCTCTTTGTATAAGCAAAAATTGAATGTGTGTGTTGTATGCATACATGTGCACATGTGTATGTGTGTATCTGTTCACATATATGTGGAAGCAGAAGTTGATATGAGGTGACTTCCTGTATCATGTTCCATATTCCTACTACTATTACTATTAATTATTGTTATTATCAATTACTTTGATAAGCTCTCTTCTGGAGCTGTCTTAAGGAGCTCACTATTTTAGCTAAGCTTGCTGTGAAGAAAGGCCCCTGTATCTGCCAGTGTCTACACATACTGGTGATGTAGACACATGCTGCCATGCCCGGGTCTTACCTGGGTGCTGAGGAATTAAAGTCAGCTCCTCACACTGGCACAGCAAACACTTTGTACACTGAACCATCCCCTCAGCCTTCTTCTGTATACGCATATTTTAAAAATATAAGCAAATATTCATTTCCCTACTTTCTGAGATAAAGGTTACATACTATTTCTGATTCTTTTTCTATCTTGCTACCTTAATATATGGTGAAGACATCACAGGGCTATTTAAAACATGAAGTAAAATACAAACTCACAGTCTCTTACCCATATGTGCCAAATCCCATCTAGAGGTTTATTATAAGCTTGTGGCAGAGTCATTTTTAGAAGAGCTCAAATCTTAATGTATAAGATCAATGCCTTTAATTGTAACTTAGGAGCATATTGATATGGTTATATTTGGTTAGAGGCATAACCTTGTACCTCAATAGGAATGTTAAGTAGCACATGGCATGTGCCATGTCTCAGCTCTCACAAGCATGGAAATGATGAAGTCAGAGACGTACCTGGCTCCAAGCATTTCCAAGAAGGGTTCTGAACCCATAGCAGACACAATATTTATCAGTAACTTTCAGTCAGTCTTTCCCCAACACTTGTGTTCAGAGGGTTTGCACATACGTGTGTGTGTGTGTGTGTGTGTGTGTGTGTGTGGTATGTGTGTGATGTGTGTGTAGTGTGTGTGTGTGTGTGTGTGGTGTGTGTAGTGTGTGGTGTGTGTGTGTGTGTGTGTGTGGTGTGTGTAGTGTGTGGGGTGTGTGTGTGTGTGTGTGTGTGTGTGTGAGAGAGAGAGAGAGAGAGACAGAGAGAGAGAGAGAGAGAGATTCTTTGTTTTAAGCTTGGAACTACAGGGCCAACCATATGGCTTATT
>JADRCH010000226.1:2171919-2211187 GCA_019843965.1 Rhynchomys soricoides | reverse complement strand
TGTATGTGCGCGGGTCTGTATGTGTGTGGAGAGTAGTCTCAGGATGGAATTTTATAATGTTTTTTTTAAAAATAGATTTGTTTGTTTTTAATGTGTGAGTATTTTGCCTGCATGTTGTATGTGTATCATATGTGTACATCTATGTGGCACATCTGTGTTGTACATCTGTGGTGTCCACAGAAACCAGAAAAGGTTTAGATCTGATCCCTATACTGAAATCACAGATGGTTGTGAGCCAACATGTAGGTGCTGGAAAAAGAGATTGGGGTGTTCCTAATCCCAAGTCTTCGCTCCAGCCCAGAATGCAATTTGAGAAGCACCCCATTTAAAAATATTTATTTGTTTTTATTTTATGTATATGAGTGTTTTGCCTGTGGATATCTGCTCCATCTGCATAGGGTGAAGGCCAGAACGTTAGATCCAGAGAACTCGAGTAAGACATAGGTGAGAGCCATCCTGTGGGTTCAGGGAGATGAACCCAGGTCTGTCGCAGAGCAGCTGGTGCTCTTAACCATTGAACCATTTCTTCAGACTCCAGTTTATTGTGTTATTTGAAACAGGGATGTAGTCCTGGCTGGTCTCCAACTTACTTGGGAGATCAGGCTGGCTTTCACAGCTATCCACCTGTCTCTGCTTCCCAATTGCTGAGGTTAAAGGCATGTGACACAGGCCTGACCAAGCCTTGGAGCACTTTTTGATGTACGCTCATACAAATATGTTCAGTGTGAGGGTTGAGAAATCCCTTTTATTCCTTCTTTTACTGTCTCTCTTCCTCTTTTTATTTAATTTTCTTTAAAGAAAACCGTCAGGGTCAAACTCTCATGCCATTATACAAGTCCATATAAGGGGATTTGTTATAAAGATTTTTATAGCTTGGGGATGAACACGTTTTGTTGAGCTTACACAGCTCATGCTCACCTCAACACTGTGTGTAGCCAGGGATGGCCTAGACCTTCTGATTCTCCTGCACTCATCTGCCAATGCCAGAATTACAGGCATGTGCCACCAAGCCAGATTTGTGTGGTACTGAGGATCAAATGTAGGGCTTTGTAGAGAAAATCTCTTGTGTGCTGTATGGATACAACACCTGTCAGTTAGAGGTGATTGGCCTGGAGCTGAGGCAGGAACTAGAAGGTGGGGCATCTGAGAAGAGAAGGGATTCTGGGATAGAGCCATGTGCAAGAGACTGGGCCCCTGGGATCAAGAAGGAGGGCATGCATGGATCCTGAACACAGATCTGTCATGTGGCAGAACTTAGGTTAGAATAAATGGGATATCTAGGTATGGTCTTATCGGAGAACAGCCAAAGCTTAGGGCCTAGGTATTTGTAAACATAATTGAGTCTCAGAGGTGTTATTCCAAGAGCTTGGAGCCTGGAGGTGAAGCTCAGTGTTAACAGGTCTTGCTACAATCCAGTCAAATAGTCTACCAACTAAGCTATAGCCCACGTTACTGACACATTTTTTTTTTGATAAACTACTGAATTTTATATCCCCAGGAACAAAAATCTGTTTAGAATGTTTCTATGGATACCACAGAAATCATTTAGTCATAGGAGATGGCAGGTTAGGGCTCTGTTTAGTGTCCTGATGCTATTAAAGATTCTGTGTGTCGTGTTTCAAGAGCACATTGCTTCAACCTTGTAAAGAAATATATTGTATGTATAGTAGAAATGCATAAGTATTTATTGAGTGCCTACTGTGTGATAAACATTCTAGTGTTCTTTGCCAAAATAAGCACTTTGGAATAACTTCAGGTTTGGCACAAGATTCAAAATCATCTTGGATCCAACTCATAATTCAAAACAATAATAAACTCTTGAAAAGCGTCAGCTTGGCTCATCTTTAAACCATGTGAATTCAAAGTGTGAATTAGGCAGGCAAGAAAATGGAAGAGGACCAGTGTGGGTGCTGGAATGGGGGATTCTGGACACGTGGAGGCCCTTGGATGACTGAGCACCTCTTGCGTAGCAGAGAGGCTGAGATCAGAGGTACACACTAACCCACCTGGCTCTCTGAACTCACTGATTCACCCTGGGAATTTTTATTACCAGATAAAGCATGCATTTCTTTTGCAGGATGATTATAGTGTAGGTGACTGTGGTGAGTCACATTCAAATTGATGTGGAGGCTGCAAATCATGCAGAGTCTATGTGCATTCGTGTGTGTGTGTGTGTGTGTGTGTGTGTGTGTGTGTGTGTCCCTATCTGCATAGGGACTCCATAGGACAACCTCAAGTGTCTCTCCACCTTGTTTTGTGAGACAAGGTCTCTCACTGGCCTGGAACTTGCCAAGTTGGTTAGGCTGGCTGGCTACTGCTCCCCAGATATTCACCAGCACTGGGTAAAGAAGTGTGTGATAGCACACATGGAGTTTTTTCACATGGGTCTGGAAGTTGAATTCTGCTTCTCATGCATGGAAGGGGAGTACTTTATTCACTGAGTTATCTCTCCAGCTTAAAAATTTTGTCTTCTCAGAACACAGAGCGTAAGTTTTTACCCTTACTACGACAGCTCCATTTCATTCTCTAGTTCTGACAGAACTGTAGGGAAGACACCCTTGCTTCCTGCCTCATGTCAGTGTGAATTCGGTTCCCCAGTTACCTGTAATTTGAGGACAGCAGAATACTCTTTCCCTTCCATCAGCCTTTCCTCAGCTCATAGATGTTTGAACAAGTATGAGAGGAATAAGTTTTGGCAAGCAATAACTTGCAAACACAGCTGTTTCCTTTGTTTGGGGCTAAAAGAGACCAGCGTATGTTCAGTCCACCACAAGAAGAAGCCTATTGGCTGTTGTCAGGAAGGCAGGATCAAGGAGCAAAGATTAGCTCTCCACTCAGCCTAATCTACTGTTTATCACTTCCTTGCAGCAGCCCGGAGCTGTTTTAGACTGTTTTGCTCACAGGACTCCAAAGACAGGAGGCATTTTTATGGGCTAGTGTCAAATCAGGTAGCTCGCAGACGTTGATTTTACAAGATCTTTCTGGAAGGGAATGGGAAAAGAAAGAGCTAAACAATCATGCCTGAAAATATTTTCTTAGAGTAAAGCCTGATGTCCATGATCTGTACCTCCTATCTCAAAGATGTACTTTATTTTGAGATGAGGGCACAGTTGCAGAGCCACCATTGCTGGGGTCTCAGACATGGCTACAAAATCTCCATTGCTGGGATCTGAGGCATGGCTGCAGAGCCACCATTGCTGGAGTTTGGGTCTTGGTACTGGAGCTCTAAGTAGAGTAAGCTGGCCTTTGCCTTGTAGAGCTTTGGGATAGCATGAAGTATACTGAAGTGCATGTAGATCCAGATATGGTAATGAAAAGTTGCTGATGAATAATGCAGAATGTTCTTAAGAACTGGAGAATAACAGAGGTTGAAGAACCATAAGAAATAATAATTCTACCTCTTTTGGGTAAAAAGCTGTTAATTTTTGATGTTCCCATAAGAGTTATTGACCACACATTCACTCTCAATATCTTGGCTTTACATTACTCTGAAATGAATTACCATGTAACACATCAGCTTCAACACAAAAAGCCAGGCGTATTGGTACACGGCTATAATCCTAAGACTTGGGTGATGGAGACACAAGGATCAGGATTTCAAATTTATTTTTAACTATATAGTGAATGACGTCAGTAAAGCCAGGGTTAGCCTGGGCTATATAACAGAAAATGTTAAATAAAAAACTGAGCCAAACAAAACCAAAACCAAAACACAATATTACTGTGGCAGTTTGAATAGGTTTGGCCCAATAGACTTAAGTGTTTGAATGCTTGGTCCATAGGAGTGGCCCCGTTAGGAGGTGTGGCCTTATTGGAGTAGGTGTGGCCTCATGAGAGGAAGTGTGTCACTGTGAGGGTGGTGTGTCACTGTGGGGGTGGTGTGTCATTGTGGGGGTGGGCTTTCAGTTCTCTTCCTATGCTCAGGTTCTATCTAGTGTGGATGATAGTCTATTCCTGGCTGCCTTTAGATTAAGATGTGGAACTCTCAGCTCCTACTCCATGTTTGTCTGCACACCGCCATGCTTCCCTCCCTGATGATAGTGGACTGAACTTCTGAAGCTGTACAGAAGCCCCCAGTGAAATGTTTTCTTCGATAAATGTTGTCTTGGTCATGGTGTTTCTACACAGCAATGGAAAGACAATCACCAACAATCAAAGATCTGTTGGCTGACACAGATTTTGAGGGTTAAGACTCCAGATGTCGTACATAGTGATTTCTTTTGTCCCCTAACAAGGTTTCTGCTGAGGTTGCTCTCAGGAGGCTGGCCACAGCTCCTGTCCTCTGGAGGTTTGCCTGAGTGGGAGGACCTGCATTTAATCTCACATCACTCTGGGATGAAGTCTCAGTTTCCCGCATATGGCATTCTGCACAGCTGTTGGTCTATGTCCCAGAACAGAGCCAACTCTCCTGAAAACACTACATCTCCTGGGAATTATTAGCCACATGCCTGCTAAGATTCATACTTGAAAATTTCTCAGGTGCTTCCCTCAAAGCATAACACATATTCAAGTGAAGAGCATATCTTCTGAAGACAGAGAGATAGCAACGAATCTCTGACGATATTAAAAAATGCCTGTCATGTGCCGGAGGGGAAGTATTCTATCATGGTGTGGCAGAAGCCTTGCTGATCACTGGCATCTATGTATCGTCTGTAGTTGAGCTTTGTACCAATCTCCCACTGATGACACTATCTCCTTTGAGGTATCAGATGACTAATAAAGGATAAATGTTTGTTTATTTTCAGAGAAATTGAGATTTCCTGCTAGACGAAGCTATGTGCGGTTCTAACAAATGTCACAAGGAACTCCACAGAAGTGTCACATCTCAACGACACTGTTTGCTCTCATACGTACACTGCTTTATGGTTCCCCTGCAGTCTTTCTTTCTCTTGTCTTTTTTGGCTTTTGAAACAAGGCCTTTTATGTTTTCTTCCTTCCTTCCCTCCCCTCCTTCCCCACTCCCTCCCTCCCTTCCTTCCTCACCCCTTTTGTCCACTCATCACAGCTAGTGTCCGTTGGGAAGAGGGAGTTTTAGCTGGGGAATTGCCTCTATCAGATTGTCTGTTGGCAATTCTGTGAGGCATTTTTTTTTTTTAAATTAATGATTGGTGTGGGAAGGCCCAGAGCACTGGGCATCGCCACCTCTAGGCAGATGGGTCTGAGCTGTCTGAGAGAACGAGCTGAGGAGTGTAGGGAGAGCAAGCACGTGAGCAGGGTTCTCTGTGGCCTCTGCTTCAATTCCTGCATCCATCCAGGCTCTTTCCTTCAATGATGGATTTAAATTATATGATGAAATAAATCCTTTTCTTTTCTTCTTTTTCCTTTCTTTTGGTCATGATGTTTATCAGAGCAAAAGAAAGCAAACTGATCATGTTGCATTGTACAAGCTGGCTTCAGACATTTGGCAATCTCCCTACCTCCTTTTTCTAAGTGCTGAGATTACATGCATTTGCCATTATGCCCAGGCAGCCTTCATTAATGATGATGGCTGTTTTGTGTTGAGCATGTCCTCTTTACGACTGGATACTTGGACAGAAGGCCTGGCTTACTTGGAGTGTTATATTTATTATTGTTATTATCATTATGCTAGCATGTATTCAGACTCCTTTACCATTCCAAATGGTATGTGGCGGGGGTGGGTATCTAGGTCCCAGTGCTTGGGTTGGGGGGGGAGTGTGACTCCTTGGTAAGGAACACTTACTCTGAGTCAAATCCCTAGCACTCATGTAAAAAGCTAGGCCCTGCTCTACATGCTTGTAACACCAGCATTAGTGAGGAAGACCACTAGGTCCTGAGAGGATGGCCAACCAGTCTAGCCAGAAAGGCAAGCTTTGCGGTCAGTAGTTAGCCTGTCCTCACGAAGTCCTGCTCTAGTTTCCACCTGGTACATATACACGCACACTCATGTGTACACAGCACACACAAGCACACAAGCACACACACATATGCACACACATATGCACACACACACACACACACACACACACACACACACGCACACCCTATACACCCCCAGCTTCATTTTCCCTAGAGAGGATAACTTACAGGCATTCATCCTAACTTGGCTTCTTCGTTTCCCAGTGTGATTTTGTTCTAGCTGCCATGGGAATAATTGAGGTGATAGCAACCTCTTTCTTGTTTTTCAATTCCATGTTTCCTACCCAGTATTTTCTAGAACCATCTCTTAAACTGTTGCAAAAAATCCTTAATCCAAATTATCAACATGAGGAGCAAACTGAGTGGGAAAATGAAATTGACCAATTACAAAGTAGCTCGAACATTTGCTCACTTCAAAAGGACAGTGTTGCATTTCAGTAGAGGAGATGCCAGCAAGCATTGCCCGTGTTCCAAATCTGTTCCTCATATCATCAATAAAGTTTTATTAGAACCCAGCCAAGCTCACTTGTTTGCATGTGGTCTATGGCTGTTTTGTCTTACACTAGTTGCACAACAGGAACCATACGGTATCCAAAGCCTCAAGCATTTACTGCCTGGCCCTTACAGAAGTAAAATGTCACTGATGAACGAAAGGTAATTTTTGTGTTGGAGAGATCTCTATAGAATTTTGTAACAAAGATAAGGAGAGGGAGGCCATCGTGTTTCTGTAAAGGCAATTCGCAGGACCGTAATTCCATGTGGACTCAGCACAGTGCCCGTTGTCCCAGTTAGGAGGAATTTGAAAATATAAACGGAAACGTGGGCAGTGGAGCTTGGGCTGCCTCCTTGGTCCTGGGTGGGATGTCAGGATGACTGGCAGGAGGAAATGAGCTGCATGTTCACTGAAGGCCTCTTTTACTGCAGTTAAAAGAGATAAACAAAATGCATTCTGTCTTCAGGAAGGCTGGGACTATTTAAATGCAAGCCTAGCAGAGGGCTTTCTCCTTGTTCATCCTCCGGTGCTGCCCTTTCCCAGGTCTGAGCTCAGTTCATGCACATTCCCAACATCAGTGCCCAATACTCCTAGTGTATGCACATTTGTGGCCACTTGTAAACACACACACACACACACACACACACACACAGAGAGAAAGAGAGAGAGAGAGAGAGAGAGAGAGAGAGAGCTTCACTCACAACACAGATACACACACAGAGACAGATACACAGAGATACACACAGACACAAACACATATCAGACACACACACAACAAAGACATACAAACAGGTTCACACAATAAACATAAATATATACTAGACACACACAGACAAATACACAGACATGTATAGATACAGATACCTACAAACACAACACAGACCCCCATACACATACATACACAGAGACACAGAGAGACAGAGACACACACACTTGACACAAACACATACTAGACACACACAGACAGATACACAGATATACATACACACCACAGATACATGAACAGACACACACAATAACCACAAAGACGTACTAGACACATACAGACATACACACCCAAACTCACACAGACACATACACAGACGTACACAGTTATAGACATCTACACACACAACACAGACACACACACAGATACATACACACACACGCTAGACACAAACATACTAGACACATACAGACATATACACAGACATACATATAACAGACACACAAATAGATACACACACAAACATATACACCTACACATACAACAAACCCATAAACAGATACACAACACACAAATACATACTAGACACACACAGATACATACACACAGACACAAGATACACACACACTAGATATAAACCCTCACTAGACACACACAGACATACCTCCCCAACAATGCACTGTGTTTTGGCTGCATTGACCTCAGCACTTAGCCTACCCCGTCACCTTCTAGCTTTCCCACTGGCTGTGCATTAGCAATGTGTACGTATCTTACACCGCCTCTTAGAAAAGGCCCTTATTTGTCCCCAAACTCAGGTTGTGCAGAACAGGAATTTAAGTTCTTTGTCTTCATGGAGCATACTGGAGAAACACACACTGCTGCTTCAGACTCCCTCCCTCATTTCTGAGTTCCTATTCCCTATACCTTTGAGTGACTAAAAAGAAACCCTATGCCTCCTGTTAGTAAACCACCAATACCTGGGTCTTCTGAATTGTACTTTTAGTACTGTGTACAAAATCTTAACAGTAAAGAGCCAGACTCTGAGGGAAAGTTTTAGGACTTACTTTTCAACAAGGGACTTATTTTATGTCTTTTACCTCCTGACACAGTTTCACTCTATGTGCTATGAGGCACAGTTAATGTATTATGCTTTTGTTGGCCCATGGAAGCCTTGAGTGGTTATCTTGTGTAGATATGGGGTCTGTGCTCACTGTCCAAGTGGGTGAATGAATGAACATAGAGGCATGGAGACAGAGGAGGGGGGGCATGACAGAGTATGGTTATTGCTTCCAGTTTGCTACCTGACACTGCAGCACATAGGAAACAATTCTGCATGCATGGCTCTGGGTTCATCTGAGTTCAGTTATCTTATACCTATTGTCCAGTTCAGGGCTTCATGCACAACTTGAGTTCTTCCAGTGGACAGGCAGTTCATCTCATGTTGTCAGAGGGAGGGAGCGAGCGCCACAACATGGTTTTTTTTAATTATTTTCTCTCTCTCTCTCTCTCTCTCTCTCTCTCTCTGTGTGTGTGTGTGTGTGTGTGTGTGTGAGAGAGAGAGAGAGAGAGAGAGAGAGAGAGAGAGAGAGAGAGAGAGATTGATTCATGCTCTTCTCCTACCTTGGTTCTGGGGATTGAACCCAGGTCCTTAGGCTTACATGGCAGCACTTTTACTAGCTGAGCCATCTTGCTGGTCTCAGTGTAGTTTTTGAGATACGTAGTCTCAGATTTGATTAACATTTTGATTAACATTTGTTATTTTCTTGTTTCTAAGAGTTTCCTTAAGATTCTCACACTCTCTCTTTCCCCTTTCCAGTGGAAAGTATCAGACCTCATTGCATCATTATGAGAATGTTTTACCTAAGAAACAACAGCCATGCACTCAGTTCTCTAGTGGCATGTTTCTGTGCTGAGCTATGATTGTTCTCTGGGATGGATGCCATTGTAACCTGTCTTAGAATGGAATGAGCTACAGTGATATTAGGCGTAAATGTCACTGTGAGTTTTCTAGCGTTGTTTTGATAAATGGCCACAGGTTGGGTGGTTTAGACAAAAGTGAATATTTGCTCTCAGTTGTGGAGGCTGAAAAGTCCAAGGCGTTGGCCTAACTATGCTCACTCTGAGGGCTCTAGGGAAGGGTCCTTCTTGGTTTTTATGGTTACCCACAATCCTTAGGTTGCAGCTGTTGACTCCGTGTCCGATTCTGCCATCTCCTGGCTTGTTTTCTTTGGATGTGTGTAAATGGGACTGTGGAACACATCTCTTGGGAGATGACATAATTCATCTACAAAAGTGACCGTAGCCATACCTGGGGTGGTAGAAAGGAGACATTTCTGTCCAGGAGCTTGCTCTATGACCACTGCCATGTGGGGTCACAGTCTCATGTCTGTCTCAGTTTCCCTGTCTGTTCCATCTTAGAAATAAGGACACCGGGCAACATGCTCACTCAGACCTTTCAGGCCTAATATTCGATGATTTCATAGAGAAACTCAAATCCTGAACCCCGATGCTGACGGAGCGAACCTTCGCTTCATCCCAGGACAGCTCCTGGCAGCAGCCTTCAGATCCTGAGGTTCCTTTTTACAGTGATATTTGTTCTGTTTCTTTCTTTCATTCCTATACTATGGGCAATAAATATAATACCTATCTATCATCTCCACTTATTGAGTAAGCTGATTTATTTGCTTTTAAGATTTATTTCATGTATATGAGTACACTGTCACTGTCTTCAGACACACTAGAAGAGGGCATCGGATCCCATTACAGATGGTTGTGAGCCACCATGGGGTTGCTGGGAATTGAACTCAGGACCTCTGGAAGAGCAGTCAGTGCTCTTAACTACTGAGCCATCTCTCCAGGCCCCCGAGTAAGCTGATTTAGAGTCGAGCTTCATTTCAGACACTACAATTGACAACTTGTGTCTATGCACATGTATGTAGAGGTCAGAGATTCATCTAGGACCTTTCTAAAAAATACGTTTTTGATTGAAACAGAATTATATCACTTTCCCTCCTCCCTGTCCTTCCGCTAGCTCTTCCTAGCTATCCTCCCTAAAAACCCTTCCCATGGACCCCTTTCAAGTTGATAACCCTTTTTTCTTTGTTTATTTTTGTTACATAATATATGTTTATTTATTTATAGTCATATATGTACACGCATGTACATGCATGTACACACACACACACACACACTCAGACCCCTTGCTGAGTCCATGTTTTCAAGGCTGATCACTCATGCATGAGAGAGGGGAACTCTTCCTTCACAGCAGTCATGAGCTGCCTGGAGTTCTTTGTCTAGGGGTGGGGTCCCGTAAATGTTCCCACTTTGCACATTAACATGTCATTGATACTGCCATTGTTCCTGTCTTGTTTACACTGCTATTTCTGGAAGAGACGTTCATAGCAGTTTTACTGAGCTCTTAACAATCTTTTCATTCCTTCTTCTGGGATGTTCCTGAGCCATAGATGCTAGAGCTGTGATGTGGACGTATTTGTTGGGGTGGGCTCCCCAAAATCTGTTTATCTCTGCATTGTATCCAGCTATAGTTTCTGTGATGGTCTCCGTGTGCTTCAAAGAGAGGCTTCTTTGACGATCTCAACGCTTATCTGTGGGTGTAAGGAAGAGGGTTAGAATGTAGTAAGGAATTATGCTGGTCTAGCATAGTGGCGTGGATAGATTATTTTTTCCAACGTTCATGACCTCACTACCCTCAGGAAGCTAGCTAGATTTACAGTACCAGGCATTATTTCCCTCCTGTTGAGTGAACCTTACATCCAATCAGACAGCTGCTAGTTGCTACTGACATGTGGGTGCCACTGATTGCACATTGATGCATATATTGCCATGCTGGTAATTGTCATGGTTCATAGATGTTACTGTTGAGTAGCACAGTTAAACTGCTTTCCTCCCTTAGCAGCTTGCATAGTATTTTCTGGAACCATGGAAGCTAGACAGCAGGAAAGAGGTGTTGAGGTCCGATTCAGCTGGAATCATCTGTGTGCCGTGTCTTCAGCAACAGGGCTCACCTAACCTTCAACACCCGGGGCAGGGAAAGGATGCATTAACAATCTATGTTGCTTTGGGAATCACTCGGACCATTCAAAAGGTTTCTCTTGCCTTGTACTAGGGGTTTTTGTTTATCTATGGTTTTTGAGGGGAGCACTGGCAGCCCAAGTCACCTTATTTTTTGAGGCAGAGTTTCTTACTGTCCTGGAGGTTTTTACTTAGAGTAGGCTGGTAGGTTGCTAGCAGGCTTTAGGAATCACTCTTTTTTTCCCCTTAATATCTGGGTGCAGGAAATTAAACCCAAGTCTTCGTGTTTGTATAGAAAACACTATCAACACAGCTGTCTCTCTGGCTTCCTGCTGACAATTTTTAATGTTAAGATAAGAGCTAGTTTTAATGTTTTTGTTGCTGTTATTTTAAGTGGTAAAGTGTGTGTGTGATGAGTGAGATCTCAGTGGGTAATGTTTCTTGTGGTGTAAGCCTTGTGATCTGGGTTCCAGCCCCAGAGCCCACATAAAGGTAGAAGTAGAGACCTGATCCCACAGATTTGTCCTCTGATTTCCATATATGTGTCATGGCACACACGCTCTTCCTCCACTGTGTGTGTGTCCTGGGCACACACACACACATGCATACTCACTAATAATTAAAAGATGTTTTAAAATAGTGAAGGCCCCACTCTGTCTATAGGACCACAAGTATCTGCACAGTTCGGTGTTTAATACTGGACCTAGAGATTCGTATCTCATGTGAACCTAAACCAAGAGGGGAAATCTGTTAGTCTAGCAAGTATTGTACAAAGAAGAATATCTGCTTTCCACTTACAATGCAATTGAGCATGTTTTATAGCCTGGCAGAACATTTAGGGTCTCCTCAGAGTTTTATTGTTAAAGAACTTTTAAATCTCAGTGATTCTGCAGCCTTAGAAGATGCAGTTTTTAGTATGAATGATGTCATTAAGTAGAAAATAACCACCAAGATCATATTCTCTATGAGGGTTACATTGAACGGAAGTATACAATCTTTTCTTATATATGTGAACAAAACAACCCAAACTTGCCAAATAGGCTAAGTACATTTTGAAAAATAGCCAAATCAAAGGACATTGCTGTAGAAATAACTTAACTTCTGCACTCTGTACTACATATTCTTCTGTTAAGTTTTACGTGTGTGAGAAATCAGATAATCAGAATTTCAACTGGATCCAGTATAATAAAGGGTAAATAGCTATAGAATCCAACTAGGTATAAAACTCATTATTATGTAATTAATTTCTTGACTCATTAGGAAAGGGTTTGCAAGGATAAAAATTTGCACAGCTTCTATTTACTTAACACTAATTATGAATCAGTGGCATCTGAATTAAGGAGGTTTTATTTTTAATTTTTCTTTAAGTATATTAAAAATTTCTGTCATTATACATAGTATATCTGTTATAGTTTCCTTTAATTGCCATATTACAAAAATACTCTGACCAAAAGCAACTTAGGGGAGGAAAGAGTTAATTTTATCTTAGGTTTCAAGGTTATAGTCCATCATTGAGGGAAGTCGGGGCAAGAACTCAAGGCAGGAACCAAAAGAAGGCCTACTCCACAATCCATGCAGCATTCCCTCCAACCAGGGAGCTCATTCACAGCCTGGGGTGTATCTAAGGGACCATGAAAGAAGGCTCCTTCACAGGTTCATGTTTAGGTAGCTTCTTCATCTAACTTGGGACAGCCTGCTTAGGGAATGGTGCCACCCACAGTGGCATGGATCCTCTTATACCAATTACCTCTAAGACAATCCCCAGTACACATGTCCACAAGGCCATCTGGTTTGGAAAATCCTTAAATTGAGACTCTTTTCTCAGGTGACTCAAGGCTGTATCAAGTTGACAGTTAAAGCTACATATGACAGCTGTCTCCAATAAACTAAAATACTTACTCAGTAACCAAAGATAACATTATGAGTATATCCTTTGCAGTATCCCTTACTCATAACCAGCTTATAGAAGATATTTATGGAACAAAGTTGAAATTATCATTGTGCATGGGAGTTCATGGAGAGGGACAGGTAATGGGCTGCTTTTCATTTTACTGTGAGTAGGTGGCTTGGATAGCTTGATCTTGGAGGGCACTTTTTGGTTTGTGCTAAAAGACTCTATGTGTCTGGTCTTTGCACCCTGTTCCTAGAACAAAGATTCTAAAATACCCAGGCCTTCCCTACAGGGTACCTACTACAGGGTAGTAGGGATGTCTTTTGCTAATTATCAGGAATGTCTTTCCACTGTCCCTGAGATTTATGCTGGTGGAGTTACTCCAGACTAGAACCTAGCAAGCTACAGGATGGTCACAGGTATCCAGAAATACTAAGCAAGGGAGAGGACTGGAGGCTGAGTTCCATCATCATGGCCAGTTATTTAATGATAAGCCTGCATGATGAAACCTCTTTTATAATCTCTGAGCATCACAATTCAAAGAGCTTCTGAGCAGACAGGCACACCGTATTCAGAGTAGGTTGTTGATCTCAATGCCCCAGGAACAGAAGCTTCTGCCCTGGGACATTTTCATTCTTTACCCCATGCGCTGCTTCTCTGGCATTTGAATGAGGGAAATCTTTTGGGACTGACCTTTTCAACTATGGAATTTAGTGATCACTTTGGGCAATCAGCGTGAGAGTAAAGTGAGTTGTTGGACACACAGTTTAAGAAAACCCGAGAATGGGTGAGCCTGCTTTCTTCTTTTCTCATAAGTTTTGTGAGCCATCTTGTCTAGGCTGTGGGTGGGAAATTCTCTACAGTGTGCGCCATGACACCGAGGGTAGCAGTCTTGCCTGAGGTGCTGTTGTCAGGCAGTCAGTGCAGGGTGAGGAGCTAGTTGCCTAAAGGGGTATCTATAGGTCAAGGAGTCAAAAAAAAAGGAGGTTGCCTATCATGGTAAACGGACTCTTGTGCTGCCAAAGAGAAGCAAATGACCAGGGGTTCCCAGGATCTTCTGTGTGTTGGGAACATTGCCTAATTTAGACTGAACGTGGTCTCCTACCTAAGGGCTTTTGTTTTCATTGAGAGACCTTTATGATATAGGTACAACATCACACATAAATCTATCACATCTCTACTATTTGCAAAACCTTCTGAGCTGGATGTCCATCTCTGGTGCTTTAAGCATTGTTGTTTATCTCTGAAGTTCAAATTTCTGTTTTCAGACTGCTTCCCTACCCTCGTCTGCCCCAGGTTCTGGGTTATGGCGTGAAGTTAATTTACTTGCCCCCCTTTGTGTTACCCTCTCAGCCCTATTAAGTTGGATGCTGGAGGACACATGTTAGCATACTCCGTGAGATGTGTTCCAGCCTGGAGATTGCTTTTTGTTTATTTAATTGTGTCGTTCCCAGACAATATATTCAGCAATTTCCTCTGGGATGTTTTATACGTTAATAATCCAAAAACCACTGACCTTTAAGCATAATAAAATCCCTATTTCATCTCCAGTGCATTCACATGGGCAGAGCCTCATGGATAGATAGATAATCTTGCTTCTACAAAACCAGTCGCTGCCGTTGTGTTACAGAGTGAGTAGGGACTGCAAAATCAAATAATGAACACTGGAATACTGTAAACACTGTCATTACCACCTAATCGCAAAACATTGCAAGTTGCACAGGAGAATTCATTAGCATTCTCCTGTCTAGTTGACTTTTTTCATTTGGTCAGGCTTACTGATCTTTCCAATAAAATAAAAGCAGCTTATGGTGACAGAAAGTTCTTCTGTGGGCTGGAAAGATGCTTCAGTGGATCATGAGTGAGGCTGCGGTTCAGACCTAGCTCCATGGAAAGCAGAGATGGAAACCACAACAGCAGACTTGGTTCAGAATGAATCTAGGTTCTGAACCAGCAAGCTTCAGAGAGAGAAAGAGAAAGAGAGAAAGAGTCTACTTTAATACATAATCTCGAAAGTGATCAAGGATGGCACCTGATGTCAGTCTCAGGCCTCTACATACACACATGGGTACATGTATGCATGCACACATGCATGCAATGACACATGTGAACACATATAGGCAAGTGTGCAAACCACATACAGAGACATGCAAATAAATGCTTTCTTTCAAATTCTTTCGAAGCTGGTTTGGACTTTGGGACCCTGAAGGGTTGATTGCTAAAAGTTGTGTCTCCAGCTAAACTTTGTCCTTAATAGTCTTTGGGGTTAGTCACTTGACCTGTGTCCCAGTGGAAAGCAGGAGGTGTTTGTTTAAAAGAACAGCAACTCCTGGACTGTCTGCCAGGTGTTCATTATCCAAACAAGTTGTAATGTCATGTTAATGACCGCGTGGCCGCCATTTCATCCTTTAGCTTTACCGAGAGTTACTGTGTGAGAAAACAGGGATGTAAGTTTCACGCTGTAGCCATTCAGGGCCATTTGCTCAATGTCCGTGTGGTTATTTAGAGTTTTCAACAACAATTACAGTTGATTTTTGCATGGTATTTGGATTAGCATGCTGTTAAGTCAATTTAATCATTACATCCCCTAACAGAATAGACTATGTAGTACTCTATTTATTTTGGCCATGTAAGGACAAACAAGCCTGTGTTTTAAGAATCTGTTGCTATTTAATAAGTGGAATGATCTCGCTGGGTACAGACAACACATAGGGTTGTTTACTTTTCCCTTCGTGGCCTTGTTGGAACCCTGTCTCCTGACCCGGCAGAGTACCCTGCGCAGACTCTGTTGCCTTCTATCCGCTGTCTGGTTAAAGGCAGTCTCACTTAGGAAGCTTCAAGCACTTTCAGAAGCTATAATGTTTCCTCTAGTTCAGATCTAAACTGTCTTCCATTTGAGGCCGAGCTGCTTCCTCTCTATCTCTGGTCTCAGCTAAGGCTGAAAACACAGTGGGAAGGGCCAGGGCTTCCTTTTCTTTTTGACTTCTGGAAACGCCTTTAACCTTCCAGTTTCTGGGAGTGGATCATACAGTGGCTTCCCACTTCCGAGAGTAAGAGGGAGCCATTGCATTGTCTGTCTCTAACACACGCACATACATGCACACACACCCCTCTCTCTCCCTCCCTCCCTCTTTCAATCTCTCATACACAAGTTACTCTTTCTAATGGGTAGTCTTTCTTGAAGAAGCTGGAGATGAACTTCAGGGAGTTTTAACATTTTGATACAGGGGGCTGCCCTCAGCCTTTGCTGGCAGAGTCTTATTAAATAAGCCCTTCAGAGACAAAAACTACTGCCTGAAGTTCTTTAGTTTACCAATAAATACCATAAACAGTTATGAAAGTTAGTGCTAATTGTCCTCTAGGTGTGATCTAGAATCACCTGGGCATGGATCTAGGAGGTTGTCTTGATTTCATTACTTGATGCTGGAAGACCTGCCCACTGTGGGTAGAACCATTCCCTGAGTGAGGTTTTGGGGTCCTTGGTGTAGGTAGAGGCAGAGAACTGAAAAGCAGCAAGTATTCATTGTTCCTTGTTCACGATTGTGGATATAATGTAACCAGCTACCTCAAGATCCTGCTGCCTTAACTTTTCTGTCATGATGGACTGTATTCTTGAGCTGTGAACCAAGATAAACTCTTTCTCACTTACACTGTTGATTTCAGGGTACTTTATCACAGCCACAGGGAAGATAACTAACTGAGAGGTAGGTGAATAGAGCAGAAGGCCAATTGAGCTCTGGAAGGTTTTTGTCATTGTCCTTTTTCTCCTCTCCCTCCTCCTTTTCTTTCTCCTCCTCTTCTTCCTCCTCCTCCTTCTCTTCTTCATCATCATCATCATCATCATCATCATCATCATCATCATCAGTGGTGCTGCTGGGGAGTGAACCTGGGCATGACAAGGAGCCTTGCAAGGGCTACACAAGGCAAGCATTCTACTATTGAGCTTCATCTTCAATCCTTTTATATTTTTAATTGTGAGACAGGGTCTCACAAATTACCCAGATTGACTTTATGCTTGCTCTATAGCCCAGGCAGGCCTTCAACTCAAGATTCTCCTTGCTTCAGCCACTAAAGTAGCTGTGAACACATGCTTGCCCCACCTGGCCTGGCTTTCAAGCTTTGAAACTATTTTTTATGCTGAAGATGGGAGATTGGAGTGTTCTCTGCCTTGGATACCTGGTGAGACTATGCTGAAGTCCACACTAATACAGAGGATTCTCTCTCACCAGAGACGGAAGCAGCACCATCTGACCCTCCGTATACCCTTCTTAAAGAACACATCATCTGAGCAATGTGACAACAGTTCTGAGCTTCCTGCTGCCTCTGTTTCAATTCGTTGATATTTTCCTTTAAGTACGCTGATGGGAACATTAAATCAACGTGGTTGATTTTTGAAGAATGCCATCTAGAAAATTCAATTATTTAGTGCCTGGAAGGCTTCAAAGATTAAAATGCTGTATTAAAAAATGCAAGGATTATTAAAATTAAGTGCATTTTTTCCATGCAATTAAATTGAATTGTTAAAAGGGTTTGCGTAACTGCTGGGAACGCACTCAGTGTTGTTTTTGTTTTGTCTTTTTCTAATTCCCCGGGAAGAATTAGAAATGTTTTTCCTCTGTTGCTTCTCTGTCTTTATTTTAGCTAAATGAAATTTGATTTGATTTAGTTTGAAACAACATTTATGCAGTGTAACGATGTTGTACAGCTCTGCTGTGGTGCTAGGCTCAGAGGAACAGAGACTTAAGTAAACTTTCTGTCAAGCAGCAAACACATAAGCGTGTATGTGTGCGTACAACGGGAGGTGGCCTTCCTGAGGAGCCATTACCTTTTAAAAATGACATGTTTCACTTTGTGTGTGTGTGTGTGTGTGTGTGTGTGTGTGTATTACATGTAAGTATATATAAACCAAGTTAGATATCTAAATATATACAATATATAATATGGATAGATTGACCCCTTCCTCTTCGCAGCTAGGCCCGTCCCTGCTTGTGCTGTTTTTTGTTTGGTTTTAGTGCAGGTCTTATGCAGGCGGCCGAAGCTGTGCTATGTCCCTGACTGCAGTAGATTGCCATATGCAGAACACAGCTTTTCACAGTATTCCTTCCCCTCTCCTAGCTCTTAGAAACATGGAGTAAGCCAATCTGACTGGCCAGCAAGCTCCAGGGATCTGCCTGTCTCTACCTTCCCAGAGCAGGGATTCCCAGCATACATGAGTTCTTACGAGAGTTCTGGGTATCTAACTCAGGTTCTCATGCTTTTGAGGGGAATGCATTCCTGGCTAAGTTATCTGCCAATGCCTCTATTGTCCATTTTTAATGCAACCAATCATGGGGAGAACAAATTCTAAAGGCAACAGTACAGGAGGGGACACCATTATGGTTCCAGGCATTGAGGGGTTAAAATAAGAAGGCCCTTGCCGAGAATTAACTGTGGCAACTCTGCAGAACCATGACCTTCCCTTTTGGTAAGGATTCAAATGTTTGAGGTACTCAAGTGAGAGGCATGGCCGATAAGCATGAGGACAGGGCTTTCCTTCCCTAGCTCTGCCTTTGAACTTAGTGAGCACCGCTCTGCAAAGGCTTGGGTGTCCAGGCTGTCCACATTTCCACTGAGTGTGCCAAACGTAAGCAGCTTTCTTGCCTTGCTCAGGGCTCTGACTGCCTTACAGAGAGTTCCTCTTCATGTTCTGAAAAGCAGTGTAAGGACCAGCAGTTAGGTTGTTCAGTGAAGGCAAATGGAAGAGTCAGAATGGAGACCTTGAGTGGCACTCTTAGGGATGTTCAATGAAAGAGAAGGCTTTGAAACAAACTGAGGACATGTGTTAAAATTAAAACACACACTCAACAGCAAGATGGCCTGCTTGCCTTTGTTAAATTAAGGGTAGGGGCCAGCCAGCTAAGACAGGTTCTGAAGGGAGCAAGCTGTTCCTGTTTGTCATCTATAAACACAGAACAGGAACCCCTTCTCAGTGGGGTTGGTGAAGCAGCAAGTTCAAGAGATGGTGGAAGGGGCCAATAAGCGATGAAAGGAACAACAGAAAGCAAGAAGAAGGTGTGCGCGCCAACAGAGTACTTCTGTCTCACATGCCCCCGAGCAGCTTATAGAGATGGCAAACTTCACTCCTGGAGAAATTGATTAAACAGACCTCAGGAAAAGACACATTCTGGAGTCTTGTAAGGAAATAGTTCTTTTTTTTTTTTTTTTTAAATATATTATTTTTTGTTATTGCTCAGTTAGTGTTTATGATTTTCAGTTTCAATTTAAGAAATTTACAACTCAAGACTATTGTCAGATCCTGAGATTTATTATTAAAGCATCAAGCATTGTTCAGGGTAGACAAATCTATGCTACATACTTGTAAGAAGATTTCATTGCATTTTTATTTATTAGTATGTGAAGGTGTGGGTATCCACTTCCCACAGTGTGTGTGGAGGTGAAGATGCAGTTGTAAGAGTCTCTTCTTTCCCACCGTGTAGGTCCTAGGGATAGAACTCAGATCGTCAAGCTTGCTGGCAATTGCCCTTACCCACTGAGCCATCTTGCCAGCCCTATGCTGACCAATTTTATGTCCTTCTTCAGGAACAGTTGCATGCTTTTCCATTTCTCACATTTGTATTATATCTATTGTTTTTCTTCATTTAAAACTTCAGTCATGGGACTGGAGAAATAACTCAGCAGCTAAGAACACTAGCTGCTCTTCCAGAGGACAGGGTTTGGTTCTAAGCACCCAAATGGTGGCTCACAACCATCTGTACCTCCAGTTTCAGGGTATCCAATACCTTCTTCTGGCCTCCCTGGGCACCAGACATGTACATGATACATAGCCATACATGCAGGTAAAACATCTGTGCTCATAAGATAAGTTAAAACTGTAGGCAGGATCTATTTTGAATATTTTTCTTCTAATACAGTTTTTGTATCCAATTACTAGTCCACAATCTTATTATTTGGAGGATCTTCTTATTTACAAAACTATATTTCTATTAACTCTTTGAGGATTTTATGCAATATATTTTGATCATATTCACCCCCCTTTCTCCTGACTCCTCCCAGATCTACCTTTCATCTCCCCACTTTCTCCCAGCTTGGAGTCCTCCTTTTTCTAAAATCCACTGAACTCAATTTCTGCCGATCATACTCCTTAGTATGGGACTATCCAGCAACATGCTTGACCTACAGAGGCCATACCCTTAAGGGAAACTGTCTTTTCTTTTCCCAGAACCATCAACTACTACTAACTCTGGAGGTATGGGGGCTCATGAGCACCTCACTGCACCGGGCTGGAATGTTGACTGGCGTGTTTTGTGCAACCACAGCCCTGTGGGTTTATGAATGCAATGGCCCTGTTATGTCCAGAAGAGACTGTTTTGCTCAGGTCTTCTCAACTTCTGTCTCTCACAACCCTTTGCCCTTCTTTCATGATGAGCCATTGAGGAGGTGATAGATTTTGCAATTGTATCTGGGCACTCTGCTGGCACTTGTCCTTTGCACTTGGTTCACTTGTGTGTTTCTATGTTAACTCCATCCACTACACAAAAAAAACTTCTCTGATGAGATCCGTGAGCTGCACCCATCTAAGGGTGTAGAGG
Source organism: Rhynchomys soricoides (assembly GCA_019843965.1). NCBI lineage: Eukaryota > Metazoa > Chordata > Mammalia > Rodentia > Muridae > Rhynchomys > Rhynchomys soricoides. Next base: position 2,190,599 of record JADRCH010000226.1, on the reverse strand, counting down.
ATTTACAGGGAAGTTTGCCAATTTAGTAGAACAACAGTACTACTAAAGTACGACATGAGTTCTTGACAATATTTACAGTATAAGGAATGATTTTTTTCCCTGTGGAGCAGGGCTTATACGCAATCAGAAAGTACTTGGTTATCCCCAATAACACTTGTGCCACTATTGCACCCATGCGTATATCATGTTACTTTGGTCATTAGTCATAGAGTTCATAACTGGGTAAGATCATTGTTGGCATTTTTCTCCAGCAGCCAGTCTATATAGCACATTCCATTGGTATAAAAGCTAGCTAGCAGAGAAGAAGACTCCTGGTCAGTACCAAGCTGATTTCTCCATGACCTGTGATCAAAATGTATGTTGTCTTCAGCAATAGGATTTTACCAAAAGCAGTGGCAGTAGCCAGTATTTTAAGGATTTCTAGGAAATGTATGACTAAGAACTTGAGGTAGGATATCCCACATTTGGCACTGGGCTTTTTAATTGATAACCTATAGCTTCTAGGAGAGTCATTGCCTGCTGTGAAGGTGTATGTGTATGTGTATACATACTTATTTCTTTCTCTCCATATATATACACATCAATATAATATAATTAATATATTTATTGGAGATATGTATATCTATTGGACAGATATGTATATATCTCCATATATACCATCCATTTATATAAATATTTTTACAAATATCCATTAGACTCCACTAGTCAACTAAGCCTAGATTCCATATGTTGGGTTAAATGGAGAGGTGTGGTGGGAGTCCCGCATCCGCCCAGGGCTCGGGCCCCTCAGAGAGGCAGGACATGGGAAGTTTGACCACGTTCACCCCACGGCACTGCCGGGCAGATGTTGGGCTATGAGAAGCCACACCGGACATGGCCCAGGGGTGGAGGAGTACAGCCTGGGGTCCTGAAGACCACATGGAAGCCAACTCCAACTGGTTCTCATGCTCTTGGGCATCCCAGCACTGCTGGATGCTGCAGAAGGGTTGAGAACAGAGTGAGAGGCTGCAGGCTGGATCTAGCTCAGGCTGAAGGGGAAATGTGGGGAGGGGTGTGGCGGGGTCCCACAGGGACCCAAGTTTGCTGCTTTTCACCAGCTAGCTCACTTGGTTTGCTTTGGTTTGGTTTGGTGGCAGCCATGCCTGGGAGCACTGGGAGGCCTTCTTCTGGAGACTAGACACAGCTCTTTAGATGAAGGCCTGCTCCATTGTCCCCCAAGGCAGATCTTGATGAAGAGAGACAGTCCATGGTTTCAGGGCATTTATTGTCATGGTAGAGAGTGGCATGAGTGAATCCTTACCCCTCGACCTCAGGGAGGGGTGAGGTTGAAATACCATTGGGAAGGGGAGTGGCTAAGCTTCCAGGTGCCTCATTAACATGGGGATGTCTTGAGGCTATGTGACCACACCTCTACCTGTGAAAGGGCTTGGGGGCGTTGTCCTTACTTGACTGATAGTCACAGACCTATGGAGGAGAGCTGCCGCCTTGTGTTAGGAGCCTGGTTCCCAGGAGCATGGCAACCCTCATACAGTTATCCCCTGCTAGGGACCCCTTAACTGGGTTCTTGGGGAGGAGGGCTAAACCTTAGCTCAATCAGAAACCAGGCTGTCTTTCACGGTCCCATATCCATAGTGTCTCTTTCCTCAATATGCATACTTCACAGGTATTCATCAGCCTCAGAAGTTCTTTATTCTCTTACTGCTGGTATATGTGGGAGATAGTCCTGGATCTTACCTTACTACTTGATTTCTCTTTTGTTCTTCCTCTTGCTCTTGTTGTTCTTGCTGCTGCTGCTGTTGTTGTTATTGATCCTCTTCCTCTCCTTCTTCTGCTCCTCCTTCTTCTCCTCCTTCTTTTCATCTTCCTGTGTGTGTTATGCATGTGTGTTCATACTGGGGACATGTGTGAGTGTGATTTGGAGACCCTTCTTGATGTTGACAATTTTCATTACTCCATTGTTTTGTTTTCCCTTGGGGTAATAGTCTCTCAATTAAACTCATATTTTTCTATATAGCCTGTCTGACTAGGCAGCTTGCTCTGAGGATCTTCTTTCCAAGAATGTAATTACAGATAGCATCCCATGTGGCATATGTGTGGAGTCTGGGGATATGGATTTCTACAAGGAAAGAGCAGCAGTGTAAGTCTCATAATTGGCAAAGGGACATCTTTCAGGGATCATGTGAGAAGCAGGAAGGACTCCGTGAGTTCTAATCCTGCGAGCCACTCATGTTTCCTGACCCAATTCCCACTGAAGTATTTTACTTGCTGTTTAGCTATGGCTTATAGAATGTCCCTAGTGCTAGTGTGACCTTCATTCTTACATTTCTCTTGTCCCTTCTTTTCTGCATATACATGTATTTTTCCATTCCTCTGAAATTCCAATGCCACCATTTCCTCTTGGAAACATTCCTACTGTCTGTCCCCCTACCATATGTCTGTCACCTCTCTTTTTAAACCTTCATCACACTTCTTTGTATTACTCTAACCCACAGTAGGTCTCTATTGCTGTGTCTGAGTCTGTCTCCTCTCTGGTCCTCTTGTTTGTAGAGTCATCTCCCCCAACCCTGGCTCTTACTTTAAGATGATAATCTTTAAAAATTCTGAGTTTTCACTCGGGGGGAGGGGGGAGACCAGAGGCATGAGAACATGAAACAGGTAAGCCTCCAGGGTTAGTTCCAAGGGACCCATTAGCCTTTCTGGCTCTGCCTGGAACAATCAACTTTATCCTAAAGATATAGGGGGATTGAAGGACAGAGGCAGAGTCTGGTATCTCTTAGCAGATACCTCATTGTGCCACTCTCTTCTCCTGATCCCATTTGACCAAGAGGATGAGGGCAGGGAGTAGAAAAGATATACAACAGCCAAGAAGCAGAACAGAAAGCAAGACCAGTCCTTATGAGCCTTGGAGGTACAAGCCCTCTGCGATGCTTTGAAAATCCCTTGTTGCATTTACTGAGACCACTGGAAGCCAGAGAGGACAGGTTGCAGTTTGCAGCTGTCCGGTCATCCCCTCTCCCTCAGGTGGGGGAATCCTAGTTCCTCTCCATGAACATCATAGGTTTTTGTGTATTCTGGGGGTCCACCTTAAAGATAGCTCTTACCCAGAGTCACACAGACTGATTCCTCTGTGCTATGTTTACCCTTACATGAGTCCAAATGTTTAACGGTATTAAATGTAATTCAAAGAACTTTCTAATTTATACTTAGTAAGTATAATGCATTTGTTCAACATTTCTTTATCCTGCCCTTCCAAAGCAGAGGTGGGTTGCTCTGTAATAGCATGGGTAGAAATAACAGTGTGTTCCCTCTCTTTGAAGTTCGAAGTTCTTCTTGTCCCAGGTTCTCACAGTTCTTTCTCACCTGCCTACCCTAGGCCTGTCTACCTTCCATGTTTTCTCCACTTCTCCAGACTCTCTGGCTAAGCTGCTCAAGCTTTGGTCATTCACTACCCCTTTTTCTTGATCAGCTTTTTCCTGTCCCCCAGGCATAGAAACCTTGTTATATAAATCAAACATTTACTGATAATAAATCATAAAGAAATTTATTTTAAAATGATTCTTTGCTATACATGTGATCTTAACATTTATTAAATATGAAAACAAATTTGCATACTAATGAGACATGCTTATTTATGTTTTACATAATTAATCTTGGCTGTGGGCCATACAGTCTCTTTATGATTTTCAGAGTCAATCGATATTTTGATTTTATAATTGTCAGTGCTAAGAACACTACATCACATAAATGGCAGAAACATATTTGAGGCTAGCTCAGAAATTGTTGGAAGTTCTGTACTAATTCTAAGTCAAAATTCATTGAGAAACTTTTTATGAAACTTAAGTCCACAACTTAACTAACAAATTTTTAAATCAAATGTTTTAGCATATAAAATTCAAAGGTTATTGGTACATGCCAAGGGATGATAGCAAATAACTATTAAAAATCTTGTTTTTCATAATTAAACCTTTATGTTTCTATAAGAGTAGAAATGGTTAAAAAATTAACAACCTTAATAAGCACAGCAATTCATAACATAATCATCTCAAAATCAAGAGTCCAGGTGTTTCAGGCAGTATTCACTGGTGATCTGTGCTGTTACACATGTGGAGGGTGGATTGCACATGTAATACGTTCAGAACCAATTACAAGTCCAGGGTGTGCAATACAAAGTGGGTCTGTGCCACAGAAGCAAGGGAAACATGAGGCCTGGAGAAACAATGTGGAGACATTCAAGAGAGGACCTTCCTGTGCCCAGGCTGAGTGGCTTCTGACTCTCTTCTCTTTTGTCACTTGTTGCAACAGTGACACCTGTTTACTTGTCTTTCTTTTGTCCTTGAGGAATTAAGGGCAGGTGAGCACAGCGGCATGAAGTATGCTCTGTAAATGCTTACTAAGTCAGGTGGCTTTAAACATATCACAGACTCTTCAATGCTACTCCCCTCAAAAAGGCCACCTTTTAGTGTGTCTATGCTCAGTGACATACTTCTAGTAAATAAATAAGGAAGATGGTGTGTGGGCTTCTGCACTTGAGGTCACTTGACTTGCTGTTCCTTGGATACTGCCCATTTTATTTTTGAGCAATGTTTCTCATCGGCCTGGAACTTGCCATACAGGCTAGGTTGGCTGGCCAGTTAGCTCCAGGGATCCACACACCCCTCTTAACCTCCCCAGCACTGGAGATCACAAACATGGCCCACCACTCATGGCTATTTTAAAACAACAGATACCACCACCTCCTTGCATTCTGGAGGTTGGAAGTAAACTCTTAGCCTTGCAAGGCAAGCACTTGACTGATGGGACCATGTCCCCAGGCCAGATTTTGTCAATTCTGCCTGCATACTATCTCTGGTCACCAGGCCCTTGCCTTCTCATCAAGCCATGCTGCAACGTAGGAGCATATAACCTAGCTGCAAATTGAAATTCTCTAGTTGGCTTTGAACTCTCCCTTGCCTGGGCACTTATTGAGACTATCTGGGATGGATCCTAGGTACCTCCTGGTTTGAAAGTTCACCAACGGCTTTGAAGGAGGTCAGATGGAAGAGAAGCAGCCACCTTGCTCTGCAGTGGCCTGGCTGCCCTCACCAGTTATTCATCCACACTTCGTGAGAATCAGTTGGCAATTCTTGGCAATGTGGTACTTCTCAAAAAGGATTATCGGGGAACAAATGGGACGGTGCTGTGAAAAGCACTGAAAATGGAGAAGATATTTTGTCACAGTCACAATCACACCATTGCTGCCTGTCCAATTCTGGTGCTAATTACCTCTCTGGACGGCCTTCCTGTATCTCTACTCTCCATCTCATCTTTATGCATGCTGTCTTAGTTAGGCTTTCCATTGCTGTGAACAGACACGGTGACCAAGGCAATTCTTATAAGGACAACATTTAATCGGGGTTGGCTTACAGGTTCAGTGGTTCAGTCCATTGTCATCAAGATAGAAACATGGCAGCATCCAGGCAGGCATGGTACAGGAGGAGCTGAGAGTTCTACATCTTCATCTGAAGTCAAACAGGAGAAGAGTGGTTCTCACATGGCTAGGAGGAGTGTCTCAAAGCCCACTCCCACAGTGACACACTTCCTACAAGGCCACACCTACTCCAACAAGGCCACACCTCCTAATAATGCCACTCTCTGGATCAAGCATATCTAAACCACCACATATGTCCAGATCAGCTTTTCTGAGTCACCCTTTTACTTGAAAAACTGTCCATCTTTTGATTTCTCCTAACTTAAGGCCACTAGTCTATATCTTCTCAAGTCAAAACCCAAACAAGGGAGATGGCATACAGAGGTGACACCTTGAAACCAGGAGAAAAAGAAAGAACAAATCATAATCAGACTTCTAGTGGCTGAAGGGAAGAGGGCATACATCTAGTGTCTTCCATATTCCTGTACCTTCAGTGATACCTTTACCCATGCCATGGATCTTTCTAGCACAAAAATTGGTGGAATGAAGATGAATGTTTGCCTGAGGCATCCTCTTCAAGGGAGGCCATGTTCATCACTCAGGTTGTGACCCAGCCAGTGGTTGAGCATCATTGCCCTGGATATCAAACACTAGGATATAATCTGAAGCAGGTTCAAGACCCTAGACCTGGCAATCAGTAATGGCTCAGAGCTTTACTCTCTTGAGGGTGAAGACCAGGCAGACTAAGGCTCTAATCCCAATTCCTCAAAACAACACCTGCACAAAGAGGGGTCATAGTGCCTGTCTGCTGTCTGTGAACAGGAATTCTCAGATTAAGTTCTGTTAATAACTTGCCTTCATGTAAATTAATCAATAGCAGCAACAAGTCCCAAACTACTTTTATTACTTTATTTTTCTTTTTATAAATCTGGTCCATATAACAGAATACCCAAGAGTTAGCAAAGAAAAGTGGTTTATTCTGGCCGGTGAGTCACAGGTTGGCAACTGCAATCAGATAAAGATTTAATGTTGCTTCAGCTCATGGCTCCAAGTGATCACCCGGTTCAGAAAGGTAATCTCAGTCCTGTGAGAGTGGCAGGAATCCCCAGGAGGATCTACAAAGCTTTAACGACTCTGCTTCATGACATCCCTACACTGGAGACCAGATTTCAGCTCGCGTTTTAGAGGGGACAGACCATACGCAACCATAGCTACCTGTGTGCATCCACCCACTTCTCCACTGGTCAGTAAGAACATCGAGTGTCTATCACATAAGTGCATCATGCTAAAACTCTGGGGTAAAAGTAGTTATGTAAGGCTGCTCAGACATGGAGGATCAGTCCTCTTCAGGGACAAGCTCCCGAGCTCCTGACCTGAAGTTACCCAATCCCAAGTGGTCAACCCTAAATATATATGAATATAAGCAACACTAGAGTAGTGTGTGTGTGTGTGTGTGTGTGTGTGTGTGTGTGTGTCTGTGTGTGTGTGTATGTGTGTCTGTGTGTGTGTGTCTGTGTGTGTGTATGTGTGTCTGTGTGTCTGTGTGTGTGTGTATGTGTGTCTGTGTGTGTGTATGTGTGTCTGTGTGTCTGTGTGTGTATGTGTGTCTGTGTGTGTGTGTGTGTGTGTGTGCAAAAGTAATAAAGAGAAGGTCATACATGTGAGAAGGGATGGGACATGGGAGGAGTTGGAGAGGAGAGAGGGTTGGCAGAAATGTTGCAATCATAGTGTATATTTGTATGGAGTTCTCAAAAAAGTGTCTAAAAAGATGATGAACCAACGACAGAAATAATTCCCTGAGTCAGCTTCAATTGTCCTATCCCTCTGTGTTCGGCTATAAGCAGCCACAGCACTTGCAGTGTGTCTCTCCTTCTTGAAAGTCCTTATGAGATGAAAACACAGAACACTGCTTTCCTAACTTCTTGGAGGGTCATAGCTGGCGAGATGCTTCACGGCTGTGCGATCAGCCCCACCCTCAGAAAGGACCAGTATTGCTCTAATATTCTGTGCTTGCCATCCTGAAAATTTTAACAGCTTTTGGGCAAGAACCCACATTTCATTTTGTATTGGGTCCCCCAAAAGGGTAATATAGAGTGGCATTTTGTTATCCCTATATTTTTATTGTTTCATTGCTTACTGAGAAGTAACTTGCTTATTTATTCAGTTTATTTACTTCTTTTTGGTTTTTTGTTTGTTTGTTTGTTTTTTGAGACAGGGTTTCTCTGTGTAGCCCTGGCTGTCCTGGCACTCACTCTGTAGACCAGGCTGGCCTTGAACTCAGAAATCCGCCTGCCTCTGCCTCCTAAGTGCTGGGATTAAAGGCATGCGCCACCACTGCCCGGCCAGTTTATTTACTTAAGGACCTTCTTCCTTACCCCAGGCTGGCCTTAAACTCTCGACCTCCTCCTTGCCTCAGCTTCCCCAGTGGATGAGACTGCAGGCTTGTTCTATCATACCTGGGCAAATTGATTTTCTATCAATTAGGAGATAGGAAAATTAAGATGGTCTGGAGCTGAGCCTGCTACATTAGAAGTGCATCAAAATGCCCAGTCTGCCTTCCTGAAATTGTTCACAAGTGTGTGCAGAGGCTTTCTAGCAGCCCTGGTGAGAAACCAGGATGCACAGGTATGCGGTGCACATTACACCAGGATCAGCAGGTGAAGGAGAGCCATGTGTCCATGAGACACTCATATATGTTAACACACTAAACCGTTCTTTAGTGATACTGTGAGCAACACACATACCGTGAACCCAGCAACTAGTGTCACAAGGATGTTTTTATTGCTGTAGAATTCCATCCCTGCATGTTTCTTAAGCCCACCCCATCCTCTCCCCTGCAATTCCTCCCTTAGTCCTACTTTTCTCTCCCAGCTTCATGTGCTCCAAGCCACTGATTCCACTTAGCGCTGTGTGCATTTGCATGGGTGTGGGAGCATTTACTGGATCATAGGTAGCGTAGCCTCTCAGGGCCCTCATCTCTGAAGGAACCTGAACCCCACCCCAGCTCCCAGCAACATAGTTGCCGTACATCATTCCTTGCCTAGATGTGGAACTTTATGACCCCCCTGGCCCATCCATGCTGGGATTTTGGGACCTTGTGCATGAGGTCACCGTGAGTGCATGTGTGCAGTGGTGCTGTCCTGGCATGACCTGTGGAGAGATGTGATATAGCTGCTCCCTTTAGAGACGAGCACTCCAGAGTCTGTGGTCTCTGTATTAATCAATGCCCATTTTGTAAAAGCTTTTATGATCATTGTTTGTGTGTACAGAGTAACAGATTTTATACATTGAGACGTTTTATACATGAATATCATAACATGTTTACATTTGCCTCCATGCCCCTCCCCTGCTTTTTGCCTCACTCTTTCCTGGTCCCCTCCTCTTTCCAAGTAATCCCCCTTCTGCTTTTATGTCATATGTGATAGTATGTATCTCCAGATTCCATGTGCGAGGGAAAAATGTGATATTTAATCCCCATTACCAAATCTTTCCAAGCCTCCCTCCAGCTTTCGTGGTGTGTGTGTGTGTGTGTGTGTGTGTGTGTGTGTGTGTGTGTAGTTATATATATTATAATCTTGGGGTATGCATGTGTGTATGTGTATATGTGGGTAAGTGTTGAGGCCAAATGACAAACTTGGATTTTAGGTGCCATTCACTTTGTTTTCTAAATGAGGGCCTTTAAGTAGTCCTAGAACTTACAGATTATATTTTCCTGGCTTGCTAACAAGTCATACAGATCTGTCACTCTCTGCCCCGCCAGCACTGGGAATATGAGCATGAAGTGCCATCCTCATTTCTCTCTCTCTTTTTTTTAGCAGAGGTTTCTTGGGATCCAACTCAGCTCAGGGTCCCACGCTTGTGTAGCAAGCACTTCCTTGACTGAACTGTCTTTTCAGACCTTATACATATTTATATTTAAATCTAGATTCTCCATATAAAAGAAAAGGTGATATTTGTCTTTCTTCGTCTCGCTTAACTAGTTTCACACAATGATCCTTCATTCCACTCATTTTCCTGCAAATGACATAATTTTATCTGTACAGCCAGATGAATGAAACATCCCATCATATACACACACCAGATTGTCTTTATCCATCATCTGTTACAGGACATCCTGCCTGGCCACATTCCTTTTCTTTGAGAACTGCCAGCAATAAACATGACTGTGAAGGGCTCTCTGTGGTCACGTGACTTACATTCCTTCAGATATATACTCAGGAGTCAAAGAACTAGATCATTTGGCACTTCTGTTTCTTTTGGGAGGAGCCTTCATACTGTGGCCCCCTAATGTACACTCCTCTTCAGAGTTTCAGGACTTACGTGAAGGTTTTTGATCTATTTTAAACGGACTTTTCTGCAGTGTAAAAGCTTGGGATCTAGCTTCACCCAATGACATATGGATATCCAGGTTTCGCAGCTGTGTTTATGGAAGAGGTTTTCTTTTTTCCAATGTACATTTTTGATACCTTAGTTGAAGATTAGGTGATTGTAACTATGCAGGTTTATTTCTGAGACCATGGTTGTGTTCCATTGGTCTACCTGCCTGTTTTTGTTGGGTTGGTTTTTATTTTTTATGTTCCTTAAATCAGTGGCAACACACAATTTGGAAAAATCGTTTAGCATAGCCTTGCAGAGCCTATGACAGGAGCTCTACACCTATGTACAGAATACATAAGTGATGAGTGGTAGAGTGAGCAAACACATATGGAGAAGAACACAAACTGAGTGGTGAGTGAGCGAGCACATACGGAGAATTACACAAACTGGACTTGGGGTCCAGTTCTGGTGGGTTAACTTACTTCAGAGATAAACTTCAGAGCATTTGGAAGAACTGATGGCTTACTTTTGGAAACCCTTCTTTAACAAGCTGTTATTGTTGAGACTGGAAAGATGATTTAGAGGTAAAGAATGCAGACTGGAATTCAGTTCCCAGCACTCAACCAGGCATCTTTTAACCATTTGTGACTCCATCTCTAGGGGATTCCCACAGCCACTTCTGACCTCCATAGGCACCCACATGCATGTGGTGCACACACACATGCACACATACAAACATACACAGAAATAAAAAAATTGATAGAGAAAGTAATGCTATTGTCAAAGAACGCTATCAACAGAGGTTAAAAAAACTTCATAGAATGGGAGAAAACCTGTAGGAATTATTATATGCTAAGAGATGAGCACAAGAATATAGGAAGAGGAACTAGAACTCAGTGAAAGCAGAAGCCAGTGAACAACACACCAGGAATGAGCAATGATTTCAAACAGCCAATTTTTTCAGAGAACAAACATGAATGGACAAAGAGCATGTGAAAAGAAGCTCAACATTGCCAGACTTCATGAAAAAGAGCGACCAAGGCAACTTCTAGAAGAAAGATTTACTTGGGGTTTACATTTTAGCAAGTGAGTCCATGGTTATCATGGTGGGGAGGGTAGCAACAGGCAGGCATGGCAATGGAGCAATAGCAGAGAGCTTACATCTCGTTCTATAAACACAGGGCAGAGAGAGAGACATGGAGAGAGGGGGGGCTAACTGGAAATGGCATGGACTCCAGTAGAACCTTACCTCCTGATCTTCCCTAAAGAGTCCCATTAACTGAAGAATACATTTCCAAACAGATGAGCCTATGAGGGCCATTCTCATGCAAACCATCACAGGTGGGACATATCCAAATGTCCCTCAGTGACAAGTGGACAGGAAAGTGTGGTCTATCAAGGCCATACTACTCGGCTTTAAAGCAGAAGGAAGCTCTGACACACATTTCAAGGTGGATGAGTCTGGATATCACTAGACTCAGTGAAATGAGCCAGATAAAAAAAAAAGATAAGAATATATGGATCTGCTTGCATGACATGCTTAGCAAAAATTAAATTTCCAGAGACAGATAGATGGTGGAGTGAGGGTCACTAAGGTCTGGGGAGACAGACAGGCACTTACTGTTTAACAGGCTCAGGATTACAGTACAGACTGACAAACTACTTCTGAAGTTTGGTAGTGGTAGCAGACACACAACTTTGCAGATGTAATTAATACAGGTTCAATGTACATTTTACCCCATTTTAAAGGAAAAAAATGTATCTGTTGGGTTTTGAAATTCTGCAGGCCAGTAAAGTTGAAGCTACTGGCTTTTCATAATCTATTTAAAAATGCCTTTTATGGTAGACAAATCAAAGTATACTTGTAGAAATAGCATCTGGAGATAACTTCACCTGTGAGGAGCTAAAGCAAAACAGAAGTGCTTCATCAATGAGGGAATGCTTTTCTAGTGAGAAACAGGAGCAAGAGCACCGTTGGGTTTGTCAGCAGGGCAAATCAATGCCATCAGCTCTGGTCCCTCCCCCCCACCTGACACAAGGTGGTGGTTACCACTGTGACATCACATGGGGGTTGTGTAACATCTAGCAACAGGAGAGGAGTTACTGCTTTGCAGACATCCTTTTTAACCGTGGAGAACTCTTCCAGAACTTTTCCATTCCCATTACACACACCAGATTAGATTTTCATTCTCATACTGACCAGTGACAAGAGAAATGGTTCCATTCACCAATGCTAGATTGGTTAGGATGCTCCACAGTGCACGCTGTGCAGAAGAAGAAGAAAATTGATGGCCAGTGGGCACCTGCTGAGCCCTCAGTCTGATTGGTAGTATGTACTGGGAAATTCCCATAAGTACCTCTGAGCCTCAATTTCTACCTCTGTGAACTGAGGGTAGCAGTGCCTCACAGCTGGGTGGCTGAGTGGATTGAGACGATGTTTACAAAACACCCAGTATAGCCATTTATTTATATTGTTGCACTGAGCATTATATCATTGCTGACATAAACAGTGAATGTTTCACCAGTAATAATCCTTCTCTTGAATGGGTAAATGCATCATTTCTTCATTGCTGCCATTAGCTTGCCCATGTAGGTAAATGCAGGAAATAAATAGCTCAACCATAATTAATCAAGGTGGGTTATGGGATCCAATTTTCTTCTTGTACAAGAGTTCTAGGTAGTTGAGTCTGTCAGGGCTGCCTTAATCAGTGCTACAGACTGGTGGCTTATATGACAAATGGATTGTCTCATATGTCTGGAGATAGAAGCTTGAGATCAAGGGTTCTGCAGTGTTAAGTCCTTCTGAGCCTGTGAAAGAAGGTTGTGTTTCCGGTTCCTCTCCTTGGCCGAGGAGGTTTGGCCACTTCCTAATGTCTCCACATAATTTTCTCTCCTTTCCTTAGTTATTTGTGTCCAGTGTTCCTTGGGTCATGTTAATATCTGATTCAGGACTCATCCCATGACTTTATTTGATTCAGCCTCTGTCTCCAAATATGCCTACATTCTAAAGTCTTCAACATGTGAGTTTTGAGAGACACAAGCAAACCCAAAAGACAGAGAAAGGACCCCTTAGTGAGAATTGAATACTGATTTCAGGTAAGATGGCTCAGTGGGTAAAAATACCCATAACTAAGCCCAGTGACCTGAGTGAGTTCAATCCTGAGACCCACGTGTCAGGGAAGAACCAACTGCTGTAAGTTGTCCTTTGGTTTTCACACATATGTTGTCTCATACACATGATCCCTACTTCAATAAATAAATGTAATAGAAGAGGGGTAGGGGAAGAACTGGTGCTGGGGCCCCTGCAGATTCCTGTGAAGCCCAGAGAACAGCATGCCAGTCCCAACTCTGTCCCACCTGTACACGTTCCCGTCTCCAGCCTTTTCATTGTAAGTGGATTTGGAAGTAACTCTAAATCCTACTCGGGCTGCCGTAACTGGGTTGTAGCAGATTTGGGGAGAAGCATTTCAGAGACAGTTCTCTGAGTAGGGTTGTAGGAAGTATGACCCAGGAAGGACGAATAGAAATCCCACAAGGGCATTTTCTGTACACCCGTGTTAAGTGCAGTCTGTATATCGAGCAATGGCACCGTATTCTGCATGGAAGGTGAAGGGATGACTAATGCAGTTCCAGTCTGTAGGGGGTCTTCCCATGCTGTGGAGGTACAAGCTGCTGGCTACAGTGTGAAGCAGCACACAGTAAGGACAGACTTAAGAAAGAGAGCATACAAGGCAGACACAATTAATCCGGTTAGAAAAACTCAAGATAGGCAGAAGTGGAAATGTTCTTGGAAATTTTGTAAGTATCTTATCTGTGTTGGGTCCTATCCAGCTCTAAACGAAAGTTAGGAAGCTGCATAATGACAGGAACAAAGAAACACTGAGAGGCCAGGTCGTGGTGGTGGTGGTGGTGGTGGTGGTGGTGGTGGTGGTGGTGGTGCTTGCTTTTGATCCTAGCACTCATTAGGCGGAGGCATGCAAATCCAGCCTAGGGTACAGAGTGAGTTTCAGAATAGCCAGGGCTGCACAGAGAAACCCTGTCTCAATAAAACTAAGAAACACTGAACGCATGGATAAGGGAGAATCAACTCATGTGAAATCTTGGAGCCCTTTGGTAGAAGCAGCCACGGTGTCAGTCTCCTGCCACCTTTCACTTACAAAAGGGATAGCTTCTAGAAGACTGAGATGCACATCAAGCAAACCAAGCAGCCTGCACTCAGTGTGATTGCTAAGGGACCTGTTCCATATTTGGCTGAGCTGGAGCAACTCTGTGTTCACTGTGTACTATCACAATGTATTAATGAGGTTGCCTGCATCCTCTGGGCTTCAGACTCCTCATCTGTAAAGCAGGGATGCTCATTTGCCTCTTAGGTTCTGGCAAGCACAGAGATGTGGCAGGTGATGGCAAGCCACACAATCTGCTTCCAAATCAATAAATATTCACCAGAAGAAGAGGATTCCCTGGGGCTCACTGAGGTGGGATGCCTCACTAGGGTTGCTCTCTTGTCTCCTTGTCCTGGTCAAATTATTCGTGTTCTTAAAAACAATAAATTAAAGGCAGACATTGTAGTAGATGCCTATGATTCCAGCACTTGGGAGGTGGAGGGAAGAGGCTGTCCTCTTTTGGTTTATGAAGCTAGCCTGGGTGTTGGTGAGCATAGCCCCCATAGGTTCATATGTTTGAATGTCTGGTTCCCAGTTAGGGGATTGTTTTGGATGGATTAGGTGGTATGGCCTTGTTGGAAGAACTGTGACACAAAGCGTGGGCTTTAAGTCAAAAGCCCATGAAAGGCCACGTCTCATTCCTTCTCTGCTTCCTGCTTGTAGATAAAATGTAAGCTCTTAGCCACTGCTCCAGCACCATGCCTGCCTGTCACCTTGCTTCCCACCATGACAGTCATGGACTCAGCCTCTGAAACTGTCAGCAAGCTTCCAATTAAATGCTTTTTGTGATAAGATGCCTGGGTCATAATGTCTTTTCATAATAGAACAGTATCAAAGATACTGATACAGTATTAAAGATAGTGAGACCCTGTCTCAGAAAACCAAACCAAACCAAGCCAATGAGCAAAACTAGATGTGAACACACCAAACTCCACAAATGGTGTTGAAGATTTCTAGAGACAAAAGGGAAAGGGCTGAGAACCCAGGTTTACTAGTTGTTCGTTATTAACTAATATAAGTTATATAATATTCATAGTCATATAACTTACATGGTTAAGACCGAGTTGTTAGTCTTAACTTCGTCTTCTCTTTCAACCTGTTCGGCCCGCTGAGAAGGAAGACTTTAATAGCAGAGGAGAGCTATTAACTGAGAAAGCGTGGGTAGAGTCCCATAGGCATCACTCTAAGGGGATGCCTGACCTCTGGGCCTTCATCAGAGAGCACCACTTTTCCTCCTAATCACTAGAGGGCACTCTGACTAGCTCAGCTAGATCTGGTGCAACAGAAGCAGACATTTTGATTCCCTTGTGTTTGGATGAGGTAGAGCTAAGGAAAGAGAAGGTAGTGAGAAGGAGCTGGCGGAAGCCAACTCTGTACTTGAAGCAGGTACAGGATGCCAGGCTAATTTAGGCAAGGTACAGGCTATAGATGACAGGGGCTGCTGAGTTTAGTTAGTTTTGGGGACCAACCAAGTTACTAGTTTGAAATTGGGGTTTTGAAAAATGGAGTGGAGCCGGGCAGAGGTGGCACACGCCTTTAATCCCAGCACTTGGGAGGCAGAGACAGGCAGATTTCTGAGTTTGAGGCCAGCCTGGTCTACAGAGTGAGTTCCAGGACAGCCAGGGCTACACAGAGAAACCTTGTCTCGAAAGACCAAAAAAGAAAAAAAAAGAAAGAAAAATGGAGTGGAACGGTAACCAGCTTGGAATGAAGACATTCCAAAGAGACAGTATGTATCTCAATCTGACTATCAGACTATAGAAACAGTGGGCACCAAAGAAATGAAAACTTTTCCAAGAATCTCATGACGGGAGAAGAAACAGGTGCCAGCTGGAGGTGGAGCTTCAAAGCTGGAAAAAAGATTTTACACGATTGTAACAACTTGTCTGAGTGCATTAGGGGATGAGGCTGAAACCCAAACAAAGACAGATCAGTGGTGGGTGGGACCAGGTTTTGATCAGGACTGTTTAGATGCACATATCCTTGATCTTCTATTTAAGCTTTGCTCTCACCCAGGACCAGGAAGCTGTATCTGCCATGCAGGTAGGTATTTATGGATCTCTTTGTCTTTCTTCCCAATGTAGCTACATTGAATAAATCTCCATGTTTTGCTTTCCTCTTTTAATTTTGCTCTTTTAATTGGCTTATTGAGAACAGGTAGCAGGATCTGACTTGGGCCACAGGTTACCATCTCCAAGTTCAAAAACAGACCCTCATGGTTCTTTCATAGGTAGGATTGGTGGACAAATGAAGGAAAGAGATTGTGAACACCAGCAATGTGGCAGATAATGGGAAGGAAAGATCAGGGAAGTCGTGTGGCTGAGGAGAAGGAGGGAGGGGCATCTGCAGAGAAGAAAGCTAGGGCAGATAATGGGGGTGGGAGACCACGGGAGGAGAGAGAAGCTACACATTCCAGCCACACAGGCGGAGATGCCCACTTGTTCAGCAGTGGGATGCAGGGAATGCAACTTTTAATGTTATCCTCTCCCAGCCTTACAGCAAAGATATTAGCAGTTTATTGATGGATTCAGGGATCTCATTCAAGCTCATTCCATATGAGCATAGTAGGAAGACAGTTGATGCCTGCTACTGTGGAGGTGATCCAGAGTGCTTAGGCATTCAGACAGGAAGCCGTAATGACCATATGGATTGTTTATAGTCAGAACTCAAACCAAGAGATCGCCCTTTGGAATGTGTTTTGTGCAAATTAAAGATGTTTAATTCAACCCATAACTGCTTTTAGAAAGCAATTCTAGATGTAGGTTCCATGAAAATGTTTCGAAGTACTCAAAATACTTTGCTCTCTCTCTTTATTTTTTAGTTTTTTTGTTTTTGAGATGAGATGATGTTGTCCTTAGATAACATTGGGTCTACACAGGTAAGAAAAAATGTCAAATACAGAATCTCTCTCATTCAGAACTCTTTGCCAGAAGAATAGGTCTGTTGGAACTGGCTTTTAATAGAGGCCCAAATAACCAGTTTTGAAATGAGCATCCCATTTAATATTCATTATGAATAAATAATCTTAGATATTTTGTAGAGTACATCTACTCTATGGTAGCCAGTGATACATTAGAGAGATGTAAACGGTAGACAGCTTGGGAAGGAGGCTAGCGTGCTTGCTGAGGATGCCTCTTTGCCTTTGTGCTGACAGCCTGTGAAAGCTGTCTAGATGTAGCTTGCCACTTTGATGTTTTAAAACAACTGGCTTGTAATTTAACTGACAGGTTCTAAAATACACTTGTTTAAAATGTAGAATACTTTCCTGTTTATTAAATTGATTGGGCCCGCTGATGAGATGGCTCAGTGGGCAAAGGTACTTGTCCCCGAGACTGATAACCAGAGTTTGACCCCAGGACCCATGTGTGGAAGAAAAAAAATTGACTTTTATACATTGTCCTCTGAGTTCCACAAGCACTGTGGCACATACCCCACAGTAATAAATATGACTTTAAAATTATTGGATTGTAGAAATATTGTGATTCAGATAATTCAGGATCTAGATCCCCTTTTTAACAAATAAATTGAAACAAGTCTGAAACTGTTGCCATGCCAGGTGCTCACCACCTAAAAGCCATCACTAGGGAGACAATATTGGCAGGAAGGAAACCAATATTCTCCAAGGGCTGACACCTGATAAGATGGGACTATGCTACCTCAGAGTCTCACTTTGAGCACTCGGAGGAACAAAGGACTTTTACAGAAAGGAAGGATGAGTGTAGAGCCAAGATCAGGAAGGCAGCGTGCTCCAAAGTCTTGTCATCCAGGACCCGTGGCTTCCTTTTTCTCTTTTTTCTCATAATTGACCTTGACATCCTGGGGCTAGTTACAAGCATATTACTTCTCTCTAAGTTAGAGAGTAGAGCCGGTTTGGGGTGCAGCTTAGCCGCAGAGTGCCTGCACAGCATGCATGAAGCGCTCTCTGGGTGTAATCCCTGATGCTGATAAAACCCATCAGAAACAAGACATCAGAGCAATGTCCATGCTTCACATCAGCTACAACACAGAATTAAAGGACCAGGAGGAGGTCACACATCCCAGTGTTCTCTAAAGTTCACAGTGCTCTGCGTGCTGTAGAGATGAAGAAAGATGGCTTGGCAGTTGGCATCTTAGTCTCTTTTTAGGATTGAG
This sequence comes from Rhynchomys soricoides, assembly GCA_019843965.1. Taxonomy (NCBI): domain Eukaryota; kingdom Metazoa; phylum Chordata; class Mammalia; order Rodentia; family Muridae; genus Rhynchomys; species Rhynchomys soricoides. Next base: position 2,172,581 of record JADRCH010000226.1, on the reverse strand, counting down.
GGTGCCTGGCAAAGTCCAAGCCAGCTACATGTTGACCCAGAAGCTCTCCCTCAGCATCGGGCTGCATTTGGGCGTGCAGGCGTGAGAGCGCAGAACAGGGCTGGCCCTGTTCCTCATCTTGCTTCCTCTTTCTTTCTCCTTGACACCCTCCTATCCACGTCCCTCCTTGTTGAATTAGTTCCTGATAGTACAAGTTGAAAGATGATCCTTGCCCTCAAAGAGCAGGAAGAGGATCACAAAGTGATCTATGCGCTACATCTGTATCACATTCTTCTATGCAGGTGTCATCCCGAGAGAAGCTCTGCCTGGGCATCTAATTGATCTTAGTTCTACCCTAGGTTCCTAGAGATTTAGTGCTTTGCTCAGTAAACACTTGTGGATCACCTCTGTTCCACACTACAGGTACAAAGCTAAGAAGTTAGTTCTGTCCTTTATCAACCATAGGCGATGCAGCATCCTTCCGTATGGTGGTGCTGACTGACCTTCTGATCCATTGCCAAGTGAACACCTTCTCTCTGCTCCTGCTGATATTCAGAATGGTTTTTCCTCTTTTTCTTGGCATTGCGTGCTCCATCGTGGCCTTCAAATCTTACTTCCAAAAGCTCCTTGTGAGTGAGACTTCTCTGGTCTAAGGTTTCCACTAACATACACACAGATACACA
>JADRCH010000226.1:2065164-2171909 GCA_019843965.1 Rhynchomys soricoides | reverse complement strand
CACACACAGCACACAACACATTTAGCACACACAGTCACACACACACACTTAGCACACACAGTCACACAGACACAGCACACACACACTTAGCACACACACACACTTAGCACATACAGTCACACACACACTTAACACACACAGTCACACACACACACACACATACATACGCACGCGTGCGCCTCATCAATCTTTCCCTCCTCACTCTTATGTAATTCATTTTATTGTGACATTGCTTTTTTAATTGGAAAGTGAGTTCTGTAACTGCAGGAACTTAGATGAGCGGTCCCCCACCACAACCTGCATCCCAACCCTCCTGGAACAGGGTCCACATTTAATGACTATTGGCTATCTGGATTCATCAATATTTGGATCCTGTGCACGAGCCAGAGGTTAACCTCAAGTGTCATTTATTCCTCAGGTGACATCCACCCTGCTTTATAAAACAGCGTCTCTTCATTGGCTGAGTGAAGGAGCTCACTGGTTCAGAGAGCCTGGCTACCCAGCCGCCCGAGATCTGCCTGTTTACACCTCCTAGCGCTAGGACTAGGCAGAATCAGAAGTGCACACCACCACACTGGCCTTTCTGTGTGGGTTTTGGGAGATGAGAAGTAAGGCCCTTATGCCTGCACAAGGAGCACTTTACCAACCAAGCAGCTCCCTAGACCTGCTATTGGTATCTTTATCTTGTCTCCAGGTCTGTGTACCTGTCTCTTAACCCTGGCTCTCCCAGACCTCAGGTGCTCACTTGCTTCTCTCTCACAAACGCACACACTGGGTTGTGAGAGCAGCAGGAGCTTCTCTGGCAGGATTTTGCCAGCTTGTACTTTGAAACTCAGACCGGTCCTAGCTGCTTTGCTCCTGGCTGCCTCACAGATGAATTTGTTACAACATGTTCTGCCGGTTCTTGCCCTGACTTAGACCATAACTACCTGTCCAGATTCTGACCTCCAGTGTGTCTTAGGAACTGCCCCATTGCAGCCTGCCCCAGTTAATTAACCTTCTCGGTGTGACAGCTTTACAAGACTGGACAGAAGGCAGAACACCCGTGATGCTCTGTGAATTAAAATCCCAGCCAGTGGAAATGAATAAAGTCAGAGGTATTAACCTTCCACATGCCGAATCCTTGCATTTCTCACTTCAAAGAATTGTCTAGAAAGAAACTGGGGAGGGGGAGTTTGAAACATTTTAGAATAATTACTGAATCCTGAAATTACTTTCCTAAAAGCAATCTCGAGAGGCACTCATGCATGGTAATATTTCTGGGCTAAGCTCTCCTGGTAAAATGTTGGGGTATTATGAATCACCTTCTTTATTTAAAGCCTCTAGCCAACATCTGAGTTGTTAACACCTTGCCTAGCTTCTACTTACTATTTCTTTCCAGAGTCCACAACATGGCTCAGGGAATAAGATGTCTGTCCTTTATTGCCTGGTCCTAGATTGACACCTGAGTTCAGTCTCCTGGGGAAGGAGAGAGCTGACTCCTGAAAGTGCAACTTGTCCTCCATATAGGTATGTGACAGGTGTGTGCCCCTCTCCCTATATAAAATATAACTAAACCCAATAACCCCAGTTCTTGGGAAAGTGAGACAGGAGGAGTTCCAAGAAGGCCTGTCTGTGCTGCCTGAGAAATGCCGCTTGTCTGTGCTGCCTGAGAAACGCCTAGGCTACATGCCTAAGACTTTGCCTCCAAAAGGCTCTTTTAGTTTTTAAATTTTAATTTTTGTTGTTGTTTTTCTTTGTTTTTTGTTTTTTTGTTCTTTTTGTTTGTTTGTTTGTTTTGTTTTGTTTTTTGTTTGATACAGGGTTTTTCTGTGTAGCCCTGTCTGTCCTAGAACTCACTTTGTAGATCAGGCTGGCCTCAAACATACAGAGATCTATCAGCCTGCCTCTGCAGGCTGGGGTAAAGGCCTGCACCACCACCAGTGGGCTAATTTTTCCCTCTACACTGAAGTTGAAGATCCCTGCAAAGCAACCTTAGGTTCCTAAGACATGCATACAGCCTCTGTGGGGTGCTGGAGAGGTTCTAGGGGATCAAGCAACAAGAGTCTGCCTGGTGACCAGAGGAAGCAGAGCTCCTACTGGGGTCCCAGAGACTGTAGGTACTCTACAAGCTTTGTGGGTCTCCCGGACAGATGCAGGTTTCCCCCAGTGTGTTAAAAGCCTGTTTGGAACACCATTCACAAGTCGTACATGTGAGACAAAGCAAATAGGAGCAGCTGCCAACACGGATCCATTAGGTCATACCGAGCCATCACGGTTCTCAGGACTTCTGAAACAGCAACTGTGTTAAAGGGTCGCTGTATTAAGAGGGAACACTCCTGTATAGGAGGGAACATGGGACCCAGGAAGGGAGCTCAGTACCTGAAGCCTAGGAGAAGCCTTCCACTCTGTGCATTAACAGAAGGATCCTTCAGCTGAACGGTGGAGATGAGGAGACTCATCATCAACTCTGGTGAGTTTTCAGTTTCTTAATGGAATGGATCCCAAAAGGCCCCAGAATTCAGACATGGTGTCCCAGACTAGTAGGAGACTCCTTTCTCCCAATTTCTCCACTATATGTTAAGCGAAAAAGCAGGAGGAGACCTTATCTTTAGATTTTCCTGGGGTTACATGACTTTAAAAGCATATCCCTAAGGTAAGAAAGAGGCTTTGTTTTTGTTTAGGAGTACTGGGGATAAATCCAGGCTCCTGCGCCCTAGGCAAACAAGCACTTTACATTGAGCCTGAAGTTGGGTTTTAAGGTGGGCAATAGGGTAAGCTTAGTAGACCCTCTAGGCTTCTTTATAGCCCCTGACACCTGCTCCTTCCTGTTCACCTATTCTGAGAGCTTCATTTACACAGGTCGAGGTGTGAGGTGTGAGGTGGTCCTGTGAACCTCTTTAGGAGCATATCTCGTTCCATGCTGACAGGTTCCTGCCCTGGTTGGGTTAGTGAACTTTCAGGGGCAGCCGAAAGGATCCCCGGTGGGTGGGGTGAAGGCAACAGTCTAGACTCCTCCCTCCTCCCCGTGGTCGTGAGTCCTGTGCCGCAGCTGGGTCACCACCTCGGCCAACTGATCTAGCCTGCGGTGCTCAGCCTCTAGGTCACACCTGATCCCTTTCGGTCTTGCTTCCGCGCTCCGTCCAGGTGCTCGCCAGGTCTACGGTGGGTGGAGGGCGAGTCCCTGCTTCCACACCCTATAGGTTGGCCATTGGGGACCAACCGACAGACAGACAATCGGACGTGACGGCCAAGCTGCCGGGTGGAGTGAGGGAGGGGGTGGAGCCGCCGGAGAGGGGCGGTCTGCAGAGCGGAGCTCAGCCTCCCGCCCCCTTCAGTGCCTGGGTCTCGGGGGTGACACCAAAAGCTCCCGCTCAGTGTCCGGCGCCAGGCGGCGGGTGTCCCACCGTGGAGGCGGAGGGCAGTCGGGCAGGTGGAGGGCGCTGCCTGAAGCAAAAGGAGGGACGAGCTGGGAGCTGGGCTGCGGGAGGCGCTGCCGCCACTCTGCCCGCGCTGCCCCACAACCCGCGGCGGGAGGAGCAAGCAGCAGCCGGCCCTCGGCGCTCTTCTGGCTGAGCGCGGCCAGCAGCGCGGACCCCCAGGATGCTGCTGATGCTGCTGCTGCCGCCGGCGGCGTAGCAGAGCCTGCTGCTGAGAGAGGTCAGTGAGTTTCGGTTTGTTTTCCTGTTCTGTATGCTCCCAGGTCCCGGGTGAAGAGGAGACTCGCGGGGAAGCCTGTGCCTAGGGGAAAGCGGGAAAGGGCAACGGTAGCCTGGGGTATATCTGGAGGTGGCAACTGGACTATGATTGGGGTGGTCTGTTTGGTTAAAGGAGTGCGGCGCTGGAGAGGCGTCCCCCGAGGAGGTGGTCCCGGGAGTTGGGTTTTGCTTTGAGTTGGGAGCGCGATGGGGTCATAGCCACTGCCTCTGGTTCCTCCGAGTCCTGGGATGCCCCCGGAGCTCTGGTCCCGAGCTCGCCTCTTGAACGCGCTGCACGCGCCCTTGAGGTGCGCGCACATCCCTGCTGCCCCCCCCCCCCCCCCAGCATTTTCAAGCCCTGGGTCGTCCCCTCCAGTCCTGTCCTGCCTTCCTGCTCCTCGATCCCCTGCTGGAAGTTGCCTACAAGCCATTATTGGAAAAGGGGGTCGAGTGGAGGGCCAGACTCTGAGGGTCTTTTGTGCGGACCCACGGGCCTGGGGCGCTTACTCCTGGAAGGACAGCAGCAGGACAAAGCCTGCTGGACTTGTGGGGAGCTTCTCGGATAGTATTAATTTGGGATCCCGCCTACCGTGGGGGTGTGGTGGGGGGAGCGCTGCACAGATTTGGAAACAGTAGGGTAACTGACAAAACAGTGACAGTGACTTGATGAGGTGGTGGCCGGGGCAACGAAAGGATGCTTTCAGATGCATCCCTGTTGTGAGTGTCTGGGCGGGTGACTACACGCCCCGCAATACCAGCTGCGTGGGTTTAACTCGTGTATTTTGCTAGCATATCTTTGCCCTAAAATGATGATGGTATTCTCCATCCTGACTCCTATCTTTCCGAGGCATTACTGTTGATGGTAACAGCTTTACCGCGGGAGAACTTGGGGGCGCGGCAGGGGCGGGGGTAGACTGCAGAGGAGCCAGAAGGTGGTTATTTATCCGGGAGAGCCTTAATGACCCCTCTTTGTCCTACCAGCCTTCTACTTCCCAATCTCGTTCTCTCGGGACACCCACTCGAGTTCCAGTGGCTTCGGAGGGTGCTCGGATTTCTGTCTGTGCTGGGAACACCTAACCCTTACTGCATGTATTTCACTGCAGGCTGAACAAAGCTGGGTCTCAATCGCGCTTTCTGCTTGTCAGCCTCTTGCCTTCCAAACGCTTTACTGTTTCCACTTGATGTCGTCACGCAGAAGGGGGTGAAAGGGACGCGTGACAGATTCAGGTAACCCCAATGATCTGGGTAACTGCCCGGGTGTCTCTGGGTCATTTAGGCCCATAGTGCTGACACAGGGCTGCCTGGGTGTTTCTGCTCTCATAGCATTCCCATTTGGGAGGGAGTGGGGGGCAGCCAAGCAAGCAAACCAAGTCTGTTCCACCTTTGGGACTTCATTCGAATGTGTTGTGCTACCAACATTGCCAATGACTTCATCCTTTCCTTGGAGAGGTCACTGGGAGCCCCTTACACTGGAGCTGTGTTAGCTCCCCTGGATGGTGTGCATTTTGATGCTGTCAGTACACAGACAGTTGTACCTGAATATGGGCTTGGATATAAGACAGTGTTTTGTGTAAACTAGACATGTCATCTAATGAAAGATATTGTAAAAAAGCTGATAGTCGTGAAGCTGATAAAATATTTGACCAGTGCTCAGGTCGGGCACTGGCTAAGTGGCCTTCTGAGGAGAAAGAACTGTTTCTCTCCCATCTTTTCATTGTCAAAGATCTGTCATATCACAAGCAGGGCAGGCTGATGCTAATTACTGGCTGGTAGCAGAGAGGGCTGCTGGGAAGGAGCAGAAAGCACATAGAGAAGACAGAGCTTTAGTTATGTTTCCCTTTGTATAGACATGAACCATTAGCCTCTTGTACTCCATGTTATCTTTAGATTTTGGTTCTTTCCTCAAAACTCTGGCCTGATCATGATAGAGTTCATGGAAACCTCACCTTCAGATGTACCAGGACACATTTCAGCACTGGCATGCCCTCCTAGAATCCAGAGCTTTTCGCATCCCATGGCCTGCACCCAGGTTTTCCTTCCAGGGAGGTCAGCTTGTTGGGGCCGTCAGCTCCTGGGACCTCTTTTGCAGTATAGCAGCATCATGACCAGAGAGGATGTTCTTTATAGTTTTTCTCCAAAATCCCTTTAAAAATAAAATTAAAAAGCTTAAGATGTTTGTCATTCTGTTGTAGAATAGTTTTTCTTTGAAAGGTGATTTTAAAACCAGGAGGGATACCAACATTGATCCTTCTCCTTAAAGGTTGGAAAACCATTAGAAGTGGGGCAGTCGTTTTGTTCTAGATAAAACAAAGGCTACTGCTTTGGAGAGACAAGATTACTAACATGGTGTTAGGATGAAGGTATTTTGACAGGTGATTTTTCTGTCAGCAGTAATTCAGGGTGTGTCCTGTTTAACAGCAAGAAGAAAAACCACGTGACGGAATAACAGGGTATGTAATGATGCAATAGAATCAAGGGTGTGGCTTTTTTTAATAGAAAAAAACCTCACACACAATTTTCCACATAGGAAAACAGCTGCCTGCACATGTAATTGCATGTCCAAGAACAAAGATAGCCACAGTGTAGTGTTAGGTTTTATTGTGCTTTTTCATCATGTGCTGTGATAAACTCATAATGAAATGTATTAAATTGGCTCCCCCCACCCCCAGAAGGAGTCTCTTCTTCCTGGGTTATACAGAGGTGGGCTTAGCTCTAGGTTGGCACAGATGACCTTTGATTCCAGTGCTTACTTGTTCACCCAGCATATGCTTTTGGGCACTTAGTAGATACGGGTTCTGTGAGAGGTGCCACAGGGTGAGTGATGGGTAGAGACATGGTCATGAGTCACCCTCAAAGAGTTTACAGGGAGACAAAGAAATGCAGGCCTTACTTGGAAGTGGCTGAGAAGGCCTGGACGTCTGAGGAGTCTCACACAACCTCTGCTCGGTTGTATCTCCATTCCCCAAATGGCTGGGCTGGGTCAGAAGTATCTTTTCCTTTACAGACATTGAACTCTTCAGTTGGATTTTCCAGGGCTGCTGAGGCCCCCCAATGTAGGGAGGCCATTTTCTTTTCATCTCTTCTTGACTGTTCTACCTGGATCTCCTTGTTCAGGAGTCAGCTGTGCATCAAGCTCAAAATAACGTCTACATTTCTGTGTCATCTGATTTAGAAAGCAGATGGGGGCAGGTAGACTTTTGTAGGTTTCTTCTCACTCATTTTTAAGTACTGAGGCGTTGCAGATTTTGCTATGGTAAGGAGTATTCCACATATCAATGCCCAACAATTTCTTTCCCAGGCTTCCTGAATAGAAAGTCCAGGCTGACTGCAGTCACTCAGGTCCTAAATTGATAGAGGTTTGCTCAAGCTTGGTCTTATATGATCACTGCTGTCAAGAAAGTGGCTCACGTATCACCAATCTATCCCATAATCCTGCCCAGAAGCATGTTACATTGTTTTGGTCCCAAACAAGCTCTATGACCGTTAAGTCACCATTCAGTATTTTTTGCATGGAAATGGGAAGAGCTGGGAACAGCTGAATTATACTGGTGACACACGTCTCTTGTTCCAAAGGGCCTGGCTCAAAGTGTAGAAGATAGTTGCTGATCCATGAGCAGTTATTGAGTAAATCAAGGATAAATATCTTAAAGAATCTGCCTGGTGGATGGGGAGATGGCTCGGTGGGTAAAGCACTTGCTGTGCAAGCATTGGGACCTCACATTAATTCCCAGGGCCCAAGTAAGGCTAGAAGTGGGAGCACATATCAGTGATTCCAGTGTTCTAACAATAAACAATAAGAGAGACAAGAATCTCTGGAGGCTTATGAGCCAACTAGCTTGGTCTATACAGCAGAGAATGACAAAGGTATACTCTTTCAAACAAATGATTAACACCTAGGTCCTCTGACCTCCACATGTGTATTATGACATGCACATATGTGCACACATGCGACACAGAAAGGTGAATTCATATCATGCACACCATCAACACATATGCTGCATACACACAGTGTGTGAAATATAGTTCTCCTCCAATTTGGCATTTACTAAAATGCTAGTATATTTACTCGTATGATTATATGATCATTATCAAAGACACACTGAAGAAGTGTTCTTGATGACTATCTGGGGTGCTGGTTTACTCTGCAGGGATGGGCCAGTAGGTACCTCCGAGGCTTATGCTAGCAGGTCGCATGACCAGTGTTATGTAACACAGGAGTGTCCTTTGCAGACTTTTTCTCCCTTACCATCTGCTACTTGTCTAAGACTTCCTGATTTTGTTTGGATTCCAGGATAGGAAGGAGTGGCAGGTGGGCCTGAAGTCACCCAGAAGGTGACCTGCTATAGAAAGGACCTCAGGAAAACACAGCGGAGGAGAGCTGCATGGACAGACTTAGAATCCTCCTTTTATTTTGATGTTTGGAAAAAGCAATTTGGCTGAGAGACTTTTTCAGGTCAGTGGATTCACAGGACATCAGAGTGTTCCAGTACATTCATGTTTCCATTAACTGCCATGTAGGCTATGAGGGTGCTAAGTTTTAAATCCTGCCATGTCATGCTTTCCGAACAAAGAGCTGCGTGCTGGGGACCAAACCTTACAAAGGCCTGGCTGCTTGCAAAGAGACAGTTGCTTTGGGACAAGCTGGCCATTTGAACATCATTGCCCACTTTGAGATAACTGTGTGCACAGATTAGAAGTTTTAAGATTTGGTATGAACTTGAAGGATAAGCATCGAATGTAATGAAATAGTATCTCTTTTTGTCAAAGATAGCTCTTATCCATAGAAACAACACAGTAAACAGAATTGGCTTCTGAAGTCACAGTGACTTAGCTTAATGATGTGGAGGCCACCCTTTCTGTACAGCTTCACTTGAGTGATCAGCTAGGAGGTCTGAGGCTAGGAAACGTAGGGTGAGCTGCCAAGGAGGCAGCTCCAGGGTTGGGCCAAGGGCAAACACAGTCTTCGTGAGAAAGAAAAGAAAACCCATGTAACTCATCTTGAAGGACATTTGGGCTTTAAAATATATTAATTCCATGTGACCTCTCAATGACCTTCTACTTGTGGCAGAAGCTAGCACTCCCCGGTACCCCCTGTCACAAAGGCACAGTAGTGAGAAGGGAGTGCGTAAGAGTCAGCTCTCATGCTTTACATATATTGTAGAATTTTCTGTCCCTGACTCTAGATATTACTGTCAGATTTGAAGAAAGGCTTCAAGCATCATACAGATGCATTTCCTGGCTTTTGAGAACTGTGGTTTCCTGGTAGATCCTTACAGCCACTGAGGCAGGAGCAGAAATTCTTTCTGGAGTTAAGATGGAGTGCTACTGTGAGCTACTGATAGTGGAGGAGCTGAGACTGAAAAGACACCCTTTTTACTGCTTGGCTTCTGGTGTAACTAAAACCCACTGTAGGCAGCATGGTATGATGAAACCTGTACAGGTTTCCAGACCTCATGCAGGGAAGGGGTATGTATGTCACAGGAGGTCTTGTTGGGGGAAGCAGCTAAGGCATGGAGTCTACGGACACCAGTTCTGGATTGAGTCCTTCCCTGATGTCTCACACACATCTATAAGGAAATGCCCCTGTCTGGCTTAGTCTGTTCCCAAGTGTGGGTAATCACATTGACCGTGGGCCTGCAGGGTAGATGAAATTTGGGTAACAGTCTTGCTAGGCCTTGTGACACGGAGAACTTCACAGGTAGCACTTCTGTTCTGGTTCTGTCCATTCTTGGTGAAAATCCCCATATCTCCCAGCAGGGTACACTTAGCCTCAGTGTTAGCCTTGGCCACCTGACTTTCCTGTCCCTACTCTCCTGTAGAAGAAGAGGCCGTTTTAATGACCACTCAGTCCCATGATACTTTTGGGTGACTCCAGTTTTCTTGTATTCTTTTTCTTTCTTATATTCCTGTCTCTCCTCTAGTTTTCCCTGACTCGACCCCCAAATTCCTTTCCAATCTTCATCTCTTGCTCACATGTGTGTTCATGTGTGTGCTTATCCACATGTGCACATTTATTGAATGTCAGAGAATAGCTTGTGTGTTGTTCTATCTCAGGCACAACCCACTTCATTTTTCTCAGATGAGGTCTCCTGCTGGCCTAGGGTTCTCTGAGGGGGCTGAGATGGGTGTCCAGCAAGTCCCCTGTCAGGATCTGCCTTTCTCTGCCTCCCTGATCTTGGGATTATAGGCATGTACCACCATGCCTGACACCTGACCTTTCTGCATGGACGCGGGTTCTCATGCTTATGTGGTAAATGTTTTACCCAGTGTGCTCTCTTCCAAGCCCTCTAATCTTGACTTTTTTTGCTTGACTTTAAAACTCTACAGTAGCTGGGGTGGCTAGTCTATAGCTTTTCTAAAGACGTTTTGTTGCCCCTTTCCTGGTTCTTGTACATTGCATGGTCTCAGTGTCTTTCCTTTCCCCCTTTTCCATCCTATTGCTAATGGCTCACTTCAGCTTTCAACTCAACGCTTAACTGGGTCACTTTTTCCCTTCGTGATCCTTCATTATCCCAGAGTTCTCTGGAAAACTTGCCCCTGCTGTTTCATTTCCTTGAGTCTCCTCATTCATTCCCATGCATTTCTTCATTCAGTCCTCCATTCACTCATTTTTACAAAGAGCATTTGCTTCATCACTTAGGATGCGTCTTTCTGTTTTATTACTATGTCATAAAAACTTATCGAAGTTAATTAACATAAAGGGAGATGCTTTGAAGAGATGTCCTGGGATGTCTTTTACCAATAATAAACCTCATATGCCCTAAACCCCAGTGCATGAGCTGCTTCAGCCATTGCCCTTCTGGGGCCTGCCCAGCAGTGAGATAGGGTAGCTGAGGTATACTTCCCTCCAAGGGGCCACAGCAACTTATATCTGCAGGATATTTTTCTTCAAAAGACTGGATGAGTCTGACTTCACTTGGTATTTGCCACTGTGTTTATACACAAAGAGTGATCAATAAATACTTTATTGTTGGTGAATCTTTTTGACAGCATAGGAACTGATTTTGACCTACCACAATGAATGAATTAAAGAAGGTTAGAGAGAGGTTTGTTCCTAAAAGCTTTCTCTCATTATACTAATAATGATTAAATATTGAATTAAATTTGATTCCCAGGCTCCCTGGGAATACCAATATGATTGAACCGTGAAAACTCTCATCGTGGGACACCTTAGGACGTTGTTTTTTCAACCTCCGTGTTTCCGTTACCTACAAAATCAATCAGTTAATCAACCAACCAATCAATCAATCTTCTCCTTGGTGACACATTGCAAGTAACAGCAGGACTTCTCATCTCACAGACTCCCGTGCAAATGAAGGATGACTGTACTTGATGAACTGAGTACCAAGGCTAAGCACCTCACCTCCTCTCAGAATTACCTTTGTGTCCCTGACTTCTTTGGATTCTAGAATATTCATTCGCACGGTTGATCATTGTGGAGAGTGGTATTACCTCTGAGGGAAATGCGTACAGCTGCTGGGAGAAGCTGGGCAGGAATACACTCACAGAAAAACGCTCTCAGTTGGATGGGTAGAAGGTGGTGCTGAGGTGAATGTCTCAACGCTGGTCTGTGATGTGATGGTCTTCGGCAGTTGTGGCCGTTGCAAATTGGTTTCTTTCAGGTTAACAGTGGGAGATTAAAAATGGTTGAAAAGCTAGACAAGGTGGTGCTTGCCTTTAACTTCAGTACATGTTTATACTCCCCCCTCCCCTCCTCCCTCCCCTCCTCCCTCCCCTCCTCCCTCCCCTCCTCCCTCCCCCCCTCCCCTGCTCCCTCTCATCCTCCCTCCCCTCTTCCTTTCCTCCCTTCTTCCTTTCTTCCTCTCTTTTTTCTCTCCTCTCTCTCTCTCTCTCTCTCTTTCTCTCTCTCTTTTCTTTCATGAAATAAGGTCTCCAAGAGTCCACACTGGCAGCAAACTTGATATATAGCTAAAGAGGATCTTGGACTCCCTCTCTTCTTTACCTTCCAACTGCTGGGGTTATAGGTGTGTACCATCTTGCCAAATTTATTTACATATTTTATGATGTGGTCACTGAACCAAGGGAGGTAGAGCAATGGGATCAGGAGTTCAAGGTCAGCCTCAGTTACTTAGTGAGTAGCCTGCATTACAAGGAACCATCAAAGTAGTAATTACCATTACAACAAACTACAACAAAAACGACCCAATAAAACCAACCAGACAAATAAACACCCTAGTTAGGAGCATGCAGAGAAATTGGTGTGCTTTGGAGGATTTGGCCTTTGTTGCATAACGGTTGCTGCCTGCTTAGTTGAGTGGCAGATGGCTTAACTTTCTAGGTAGGGTCAGCTCTCCCTGGACTGAGTGCCCTCTATCAACTCCTGCGCCACGGTTCTTCAGAACCCCCAAGGTAGGATCCCTCTAGTGAAATATAGCTAGCATTTCAATCACTGAGCATCAGTGGATCAGCCATGTATTGGATAAATAACTACATTTATTTAAATCTTGGATGTTTGTTCTTTACCTGATACTATTCTAATGAAGCTCTTTATCTTACAGTTTAATGTACATACGTAGCTCATAGTATTTTTGTAAAGACAAAGGTGAAGTGGAAGAGAATAGAAGAAATTTGTCTAACACTATTCTCCCAATTCTTGATTTCTTACCATGGTCCTATTCCAGTGGAGTCTTTTGAGACATGGAATTTTAAAAGTATGGTGACATCGAGCTTGACCTTGAGTGACTAAGTCTGATTGAGCATTGGTTTCTTCATCTTAAAAATGAGAATCAACCTTCTTGAATTGCTGTGAAAATTAGACACAGAGAGAATATTGAGAGATTGTGTAACATGTCCTGCATGCAGTAAGCACTGAATAAATGGCAGATACTATTCTCTCCAGTTTTATTCAGCATCTGCCACCTACCAGTGGACAAGCCTGGTCTAACCCGTAGGTGAGCTAGCCTGTGTGATAACCGCCCCTAAATAAAGATGGCTGCACTGTTTACAAACGGATTCCTTTGGACTTCATTGTCAGGGAGACTTTAGGATTGAAATATCAGAGCATGTTCATGACGTCTTTCTTAAGTGGATTGTAGTTTCAAAAGAGCTGCTTGTCAGGCAGAAGCTGGAGCCAGCTAGAAGCAGCTGGTAATAACAAGCCCACAAAGAGGATGAGGGAACTAGGAACTGCCAGAGTTAGGACACAAGCTCCTTTTTCCTGCAGTACTACCTACCAGGCGAAGTGAAGGACACCCCAGAATGATCTTGGTAGAGGTGTTAGAGTCGGGGCTTGGGCTTGCAGCCCTAGCTGGTTTTTTATCATCCGTAAGAGGTCTGTTAAACAGCTAAGCAATCGAGGCCAGAGAGGTGGCTCAGCCACTAAGAGCACTTGCTGCTCTTACAGAGGACCCAGTTTTGGTTCCCAGCACCCACATGGCAGCTCACAACCATCTGTTACTGTTCCAGGAGATTCAGTGCTTCTGATCTCCATGAATACCAGGCATACACACACACACACACACACACACACACACACACACAAACACACACGCAGCCACCCATACACATGTAAAATTAATAAACCAATTTCTTTTAAAGTGACAAGCAACAGTGAAAATCAGAGAAAAGGGATTTTATTTACTGTGGACACATTGGGAAGAGGGACAGACAGAGAGGTCCAGTGATCCCACAGCCTGTCTTCAAAGTGCTGACACGAGATTTAGGTTCACATAGAGGACAGAGGTGTGGACAATCAGGCAGTTCAGTCAAGGTGTGGTCCTGCCTGTCACTGACCCATCACATGCCTCTCCTGCAATGGGCTCTGGCAGGTTGTCAGCACTGTGTGAAATCACTTCCTGGGAGCCAAGTTCGGTACCCAGATGTCAGCTGTTTCAGTGGTGTGATAGCCAAAGGCACGGTCCAAGAGTCATTTTATACAATATCGTCACTCCTGTCATAACTTCTTTAGTCTGCCCCTTTCCTGGGGTCAGGTTTCTTCTACAGAGAGTTTGCCCCAAGTTTGTCCTATACAGAGGAACACCTAGGTAGTGAAACTCCATTTTAAGCTAAAGAGTCACAAGAAAACTGAGACAAATCGCCTTTCTATATAGAAGTCTTGCTTTATATTATGCTTTTTGTTTGCCACCCTGTAGCAGACACTTTGGGCATTTAACAAGCCCAGACATGAGGGAAGAGAAGGAGGAAGACGTTGGACTAAGAAGCAGAAAAGCTGGCCTGATGGTGTTAGCTCCCTTCCTTAGGAATCTACATTTTAGAATGGACTTTTTTTGCCATTACTGTTTTGTTGTAAAGAAAATACTCTTCAATGAAGACAAGGAAACCAGGCAATATAATAAATATATAACTATACACTAGAAATATAAATCTAATGAGCTATTTCAGAAATAGCCCTAAATAGTGGCTACAGCTGAGGTGGTCCAGACTGTTGTCCAAGGCTAGGAACATAGGAGGCACTCAGTGAAGACTTGTTGGAATCAATCCATTCTTTAGAAAACACTTAAAGGGCCACACAGGGAAGGGGTAGATCATCTTAAACCTGAGGTCCAGGTCAGGCTGCATTTGCTGAGCATTGTCAGTGTTGATCCAGGCCACACTGAGTCTCGGGTAATTCGTGGACTTGTATCTAGATGTACTCTGCTGTCTTACCACAGTAGCATCTGGGGTACATTTACACAAGAGCCTATGTTCTTGCTTTTTCTTCTTAGGGAAATCACACAACAACGTCATCAGACAATTGAATTGCCTTGTCTTTTGTTTGATTCTTAGATGTTTCTGTACCATGCCCAATGTTATAAACATGACAGAAGTGTGGGCTGGTGTGGGGATGCTGTGTACACAAGACCTAGTGCTTTCTCCCCAAGGATTCCAGAGGGATATCATGGCTCATCTACTGTGGCACCTGGGGGTAAAGAAGTGAACCAGGCCTGGCTCTACACTCTAGTGTCTCTTGGGAGGAAACTGTGAAGACCTTTAGTCCCACAGATTCTCCTAGTATATACCTGATGCCTCAGATGATAACCTCTGTGTTCACTTTCTTCTTTTCCAAGTCTACTATGTTGTTGCGAGCAGAGTCTGCAGCAGATTGCCAACACTGTAATTATTTTGTTGGCTGTCTTTTCTGTAACACTCATGTACACATCATGGGAGGTGGTTGTAAGGCCTGGTCGTCATCTGTCCCCATGTAATCACCATGCACCCTCAGACCCCATGTTCACTGTGTGTTGAGGAAATGAATTTCTTCATTTTCTGTTACCTCTTTGAAGTAAAAGGCAAAGAGCTTGCCAGTGCAAGAGGAGTCTTGGGTGCACAGAATGTGTTTAGTAAATAGCCTTTCTAATGTAAAAATGCTCAATGCTCATGTAGTTGGTAGTTTCTTTTTCTTTCCAACAGTAGAGCCAGGTCTATTAAAATTAACAGCTCACCTACCCCTAGGTTTTATAACAAAGTAGTAACTAAGGTATTTAGGAATTATGTCCTAAGGCTTACCAGGTTAATTTAGCACAGAGAGTGTCTTCACTAAGGAGGAAGAAGCTAAGTTGGTTTCAGATCCTGTTTCACCTGATTGTGGAGCCTGCCCTTGGAGGGTTCCAAAGCTTCTTTATTGAATCCTCTTGAACGGCATTTCCTCATGGCCACATGTGGTGTGAATTAACCAGTGGCACTTGCTTTGGCTTTTCTTTGATTCCATATGGAGTGGCACTACAAGGTTCTGTTACCTGCTTTCCTGAAGACCAATGTGGCTTCATCTGGACCCCATTCTTGCAAAGCGATTGCCTGCTGGCCATCTAGAATCCTTTCTACTTTCTCTCTGGGAATCTGTTCTCCTGTGGCCTCTCTTTTATTTTCCCCTTGAGGTTCTGACTTGTAAAGAAACAAATTTCTTCCTTTTATGAGGGTTTTTATGCTGGGTAACAGGTGGTTTTCGATATAATCTATAGTGCTTAGAAGTTAAATAGACTTTGTCTTCCAGAGCTTATCAGGTAGAAAGACAATGACTGGAGGAAGGAAGAGTGAGAAAAGCCAAGATGGGGGTGAAGATATTCCCAGAAATACTGTATTTTAAAAGTTCAGTTTTAATGGCAAAATCAGAAAAATCTGCTGTTTATGTGGTGATTTTGGCTTTGTATTACACGTATCTTGCTCAAAGCACACTGAAGTTGCTCACTGATTCCTTCCACCAACAGACATGGTAGGCTATCATATTTTTCTTCCTAAACATGTAGAATTATAAAATTTATTTCATAAAGACCAAGAAATGATGAAGGCAGTTAGCTGCAGCACAAGTGTGACAACTTGTGTCTATTGTGCATCCCAGGCACATTGAGTTTAAAGTATCTGCAGTTTGTCTGGGAGGCTAGAACTTGTAAAGTCAAGTGACCTGGCCCACGGCACATGGCAGATTTATGCCAGAGCAGAATATGACCCTGAGTGACATGGTTGTATCTATCCTCCTTTGTGTGTGTGCAGGTATATACGTATGTGTCCACATCAGAGAAAAATCTCACGAGTTGCTTTTCAGATGATATCCATAGTTGTTTTCTGTTTGTTGTGAGTTTTGTTTTGTCTTGAGACAGTGGGATGGCTGGTTAGCAAACCTTGGGGACCCACCTTATGGCTCGGTCCCCCGCATTAGGACTTACAGTGTATATCATACCTGGCTTTTATTGCCCATTCTGGAGATTCCACTCTAGTTCTTGTTGCTTGCAAGGAAGACACTTTATCACCCGAGCTCTGTCTACAGTTCTCACCTATCCCCTCAGCCATACACACAAAAGTGGGATGAAGGATTAGAAAGGGAGATCCATTAAAAGATGCCACGCAGTTTGGCAAAAGAGTCAGAGCTCTACATGAGCCTGTCTTTGGGAACAAACGTATGTGGTTTGGGTCTTCTGTTTGCCTGAATCTCTCTGCTGTTGATTCGAGGGCCCCATCTTTGAAATATTTGGTGATAATTCTTTCAGGAGATTAATAGTGGGTTTCACTATTAGTTGAACCTTGACTGTGCTGGGCTGTTTTTGTGACGTCTGGTGGTGTGAGCTGTTTCTACAAGGGCCATTTTCCGGAGTCAATGTTTGTTTTGACATTGTGTAAAGTATTCATTCAGATGCTGGGGTCTTTCTTGAATGCAGCACTGAAACCTCACATTTGAACAGAAAAGCAGTTTTACAACCCTCTTCTCTTATTGCTACCCCCATAACAAGAAGCAGACTGTCTTGTCCTTGGCCGTCTGTGTTCCTTGATTCACGTAGCTTCCTTGTGTGCTGAGGAAGAGCTGCAGGATGTACCCCTGGAAGCATAGTTCCCTTTCACCCATCTGCAGGGGTCCTCCCAACTCTGCAGGCAGTCACCTTCTTTCCAATTGGACCTCTGCATAAGGTTACCATCCCTGCTCCAGTGTGACTTCTGTGACTGTTGGGACCTTGGTGTGTTAAAGAGTTCAGCTGCTGGCATAAGTAGATGAATAAACAACTAGGGTGTGGGTTTGCTGGACTGATTACTGATGATGAACTTGGGCGTGGGCGTGTATGCGACTGCTGCAGACAATGCTGAGTCGCCTACCGAAATCAGCATTTTGACCGTGGGATCGGATACTTCTTTGTTGGGAGGACACCCAACGGCTGTGGCATACTTAGTAATGCCCCTCATTCTACTTACTTGGTGCCACCAGAGAAATCAGAGAAATATCTAAACATTTGGAGATAAAATTACCCCCAGTTGACAAACTCTGTAATGGACCCCCTTTTGCATCTACATAGACTATGGCAATTGCTTGTCATCATGGGGTTTATAAATACAGATATGAGACAAAGCTCAGAGGGGGGCTGTTCTTTGAACCACTCTCCCTCTGACTTACTGGCCAGCTGTTGAGAGTCTAAGGAGGTCTTTAAGAAGCTTGAGTCCCCAAGTGACCATGTGGAACAGAACCCCTAATACTCAGCACTTAGAATACAATGCTGAGAAGAGATAAACCATGCTTGCAGGAGGCACTTGAGAGGGGGGTACTTTCGTTGACTGTCCTTCACCTACCTTGACTAACCTTTCCTGACCCTTGGGATAAGGGACGTAGCTGAAGACTCTGGATCAGCATTTTAGATATGAGGGGAAGTAGGGATTTCAGCCATCATAGGTCAGAGTTTTTAGTATTATCAGCCTTCTTGATATAGTTCTTATAATTTCTGTGTTCTGCCTAAAATTAAGACGATAAAATGAATTTGCTATTCCTACCTCTCCAATCATTTGGATGTGAGAATAGCAAGTATTGAACTATACGGACTTTGAGTAAAAAAGGAAACCCATCACGTCTACTAGTTGTTTTGATCTTGCCCTGTGTGTATAAGTCTGTAGCTTGAGACCAAGTCGAGACAGTTGTGGCAGTGTGCATTTAATGGATCTTACCATTTTGGGGGAAGGGGAATGACAGATGTTGATGCCCTGCAGTCATGACTGTTAACCACACCATTAATAAATGAATCACTGTATCATATGAGCATCTTTGAAGCAGATTCTTCTATACTAAGTCCAGATAAACGACATGGATTAAAAATCTGGACCCAGAAGCTTGCTTATCAGGCTAAACTCACTATACAGCTGCTAGATTTTTTTATAGCAATTATTTGTGCTTGTCTTTATATAGAATTATTGTCCGAAATATATAAGTCAAATGGTTTCCTTGGGCACCCATCTGGATGACAACAGTGGGACTGTGTATAGGAGACAATACTTATTTGTTTAGCAGCCTTTTGGTTGCTGAAAGCTTTCTGTTTGTTTGACTCAGAGCCTCATGTGACTGCTCTGTTGCACAGGACACAGTCCATTCTACAGGAGCCACTCCAGTGAATTTCACCTTCCCCATCTGTCACAATCTTTGGCAGGCTAAAGGGTACAATCGGTTTTGACAGCAAGACAGCGAAGTCTCTTTCTAGTAACAATGCTGCTCGACATATAACCTACCAAATGCCTGTATTTATCCATGGAAAGGATTGCCACAGCAGTAAAGTAAAAATAGTTAACACCAGTGGTACCAGTTACATGTGATGCTCTGTATTCTGTCTGTGTCTAAACCTCACAACAGCCCTTTAGAGAAAGGTAGAAGGTTGCGTTAGGAGCTCTGATATTCAGATGAGCAAAGTCAAGTGTAGAGGTTAAATGGGTCTCCCATGGTCACATGGTTGGTATTAGACCCCAAAGACATTAGCTACAGAGTTGTTGGTACATGTTGCTGCTGCAGAATGCTGCCTCAGACTCCTCTCTCTGGCCAGAGATCTGTACCTTCGTCTCTTTAACTGATACCTGTGTGTGGTGATTCAGGCATTCTTGATCTTGCTGTTTCATTTGTGCATGGGTTTGGGTAGTTTCCTAACATGGCTGATGCTTCTTGTGTTCACTTATTCCAGAACGTTTCATGTCAGGAGGTCCAAAGTTAGCAGGGTGGTTTAATTGTTTTTATTGCAGGATGCAAATGTCTGGTAGTACTGGATGAAATGATGCCTGAGTTTGGGGTGGTGCTAGGGGATAACTTCCTGCCAGAGGATTTGGGGAAGTTTTGAGAAAAAAGAGTATTCAATGTCCTTCTAAGACTCGGTAGTACTTGTCAGGATGTACGGGCAGGTAGAGAAGGCATTTCTGGGTCAATGAGAAAATCAACAGCAGCAGGGAGGTAGGAGAGGGTGTGTCTTAACCACTGGACAGTGGTCTGGATGGCTGGAGCAGGGAGGATGCAGTAAAGATGTATGAGAAACGAGGGGGATAGCTGGTGATGGGGTCTCCATAGTTATTTGGCAAGAAGACATGTTTTGCATCAGGAGGAGGAAGTGAGCACACAGCTGTTCTTAGTGACAAATCCAACAGCATGAACCGAAGCAGAGGGATGAATGAAGATGGGGGTAGTTAAGGCTCACCGAAAACATAGTGACATCTGAGCTCATGGGAGGCCAGCAAGTGCTGGAAGGGTGCAGGAGTGCCCCAGGTCTCAGGTGAAATTCATAGGGTTTTGGTGTATGGCCCAATAGTATGAAGCAGTTGAATGGATTTTTCCAGTCGGAGTTACTGAATGAATGATGTTGACAAATTCCGGTTCAGGACCAGATTTAGAGAAATTGGTGTTGACTTTGTAAACACATTGAATAAAGAAGTCGACTAGACCTGTGGGAATCCCGTCTTCCATTGGCCACATGACTCAGGCTGAACCACATTGCCCACAGTGAGAAGGTATCTCTGGAAAGTTGTCCTTAGAAGGACAGAGGTCAAAGGTCAAAATGCTGACAGGAACAAAGGAAAAAAATGTTTGTTGCTTTGTTCTTTGGTTTTTTTTTTTTTTTTTCAGAAGAGCATATTTACATGAACTGAAATGAATGACATTATGGTATAGGATAGCTTAGATTATATTTATTGCTTTCAAATTGATTATGATTTCTACTGGATTTAAACTACTTAAAATATTTTCTGGACTATGCATAAGATTGGTTCCTTGGAAGCCTGCTTGGAGCACAGGGAATCCACACAAACTGGTTAACTCTACAGTCCCCAGACAATGCCTTAGCTGTTGGTTCCTTAGGAGGCTTTGGTCTTTGTCTACTTTATGCAAATCCTATCTCTTTCTTCAGTTCTACCTTCAAGGCTACCTCTAAATTCCTCTTGAGCTTCAGCTGCCTCCACCCACTGCAGGCTTTAGTGTTGCCCTGTGCATACCTAGCTGTTGACCAGGAGGTGACAGATGTGAGTTCTTTGAAGTCTGGGCCTGGCTGATACATCTGAATATTCCTGGCCACAGCTGGCGCTTTACTGTTAAATAGCATGGAATACTGTATTTCTACCTAGTTTCAAATCTCCTTAAGGACTACAGTAATACCATGCTTTTTATTTTATGGTTTGTAACATTCCTTCACATTACTTTAGATACTGTGTCTGCCACGGTGCTGGTTGATTGAGGGCTATATTACCAAGACACTCTTTGATTTTTATATACACTATTATAGCACTGTAACTGGATCTATAGTTAGAGGTATAATGTGTTGGTTATTATCACTGGCTTAATTAACTGTGTTTACTACCTAAAAGACATTGGTTTGTGGACTTACCCTCCCCTGATGTGTGTGTGTGTGTGTGTGTGTGTGTGTTATAGAAACTGAACCCAGGGCTTTAAGCATGCCAAGTTGGTCTTCTATCAGTGAATCGTTCCCTTAAAACTAACTTTTGTATAATCAAACCTTACTGTGTAGACTGTAAAAGGAGCAAATGATGGTCTGGGGTCAGTCAGTAAAGTGCTCACTATGTGATCGTGAAGCCCTGAGTTCCATCCCCAACATCCATGCAAAACGATAGGTGACGTGGCACTCGCTTGGAACCCCAGCATAGGAAGATGGAGATAAGTAGCTGGGACTCATGGGCCAGCTAGTCCAGCTGAATCTGTGAGTTTCCAGCCACGAGAGACCCTGTCTCCAAAACAAGGTGGATGGAGTCCTGAGAACTGACACCTCAGGTTGACCTGTAGCCTTCCCAAACATGCATGTGTACCTGCACCACAGTCTACCCTGTGTGCACGCGCGCACACACACACACACACACACACACACACACGCACACAAACAGTGCACATACACACACACACACACACACACACACGCACACAAACAGTGCAAATGGCAGTAGTCCCAAATAGGTTTTAAATACAGAGATTGCAAGTTTTGAATGAAAATTTCATCAGTAAATGACTTTAGTATTTGTACCTTTAGAAGTTAAAAAATAACTAACAGGCACTAAATCCCAAGCATTTGATGAAGCCGTCTAAGTATTTTCCACTTGGATTGTCATAGTAATTTATAAATGCGTTATATTAATGGAGAATTTCACACAATGCACTTTAGTCAAAGCTAGCTCCCTACCCCAACTCCTTCCATGTCCACTCTCCCCACCGCCCTTCCGTACCCACCCAACTTTGAATTTTCTTCTTTATTCTGTCCCTACCAAGTCCAGTTTGCGTTGCCTAGCTATTCTTGCCCTGGAACTTGTTCGACCTACCAGAAAAGGAAAGAAAACAGAGTTTCGTGATATGAGGGGATGCGCCCCCTCTTACTGTAATGGTTGTGCCTTGTTTGGTTCCTTTCTGCAGGGAAGCAGAGGCGAGGCCTACAGAGGCAAAAGAGGTATGGTTGAGGGGTAGCTGGGAGAGGGTCTAGGAGAAGAGGAGGGATGTAATGTATGAACGAATAAATAAAAAAGAAAAAATTAAACACCAAATAAAACTTCTAGATGTAACGGGGGGGGGGAGGGGGGAGAAAACAAAGAAAAGAGAGCCGACTTTTCCCGATCCGGATGTTATCAGATGCTGATAGCTCCTCAGCCAGTAATGGGACTTCATCTGCACACCCCCGTACTGGGATTTTGTCTGGCTTGAGCTTGCACTGATCTTGTGCAGCTACCCTGTTGTGTGCGTTTCCTTAGTGTTAGCTACGACCTCTGGCTCTTACAATCTTTCTGTCCCCTCCTCTGTGAAGATCCCTGAGCCTCGTGAGGAGCAGTGTGTACCGACCGGTTAGAACTAAGCACTCCACAGCCATTGATTCTCTGAACTTTGACCAGTCAAAGGTCTCTGTTAACTGCTGTACTGAGAGGAGCAGGTAAAGGGCACAGCAATTGCTCTGATTGTTCTAGAAAGTGGGAAAACCAAGGCTAGAAGTCCTGCCTCCCTCCAGGAGCAGCGCCAGTGGGTTATCTGTTATTATGAGAGTGCACTCTTTGTAGTAGTGGGGTTAGGAAGCTGTGCAAACATGAAGATTTGAATGTGGAACCCAGAATCCACCTAAAACGTTGGGTGTGGTGACACACACCTGAAACCCTAGCACCAGGGAGGAGAAGACCAGTGGGTCCTGGGGGCCTACTGGGTAGGCAGCCAATGGTCAGTGAACTCTGTGTTCAGTGAGAAACTCCATCTCAGAAATGAGTAGTGTATATAGTAAGATACTGATGCTGATCTCTGGCCTCTCTATGTGCACACATATGTGTACGCACACGCATATTCACATATGCATACAAAGCTTGTAGCATTGTTGAGAAGAGCCAATGAAATGGAATGCTCTGAGGAACAACGAAAGCTAGCCATAATCTTCACTAATTGTTTATCCACTACAGAGATGAATTAAAATTGGAGTCCTCAGAAATCTGAGGGTTTTTTATTCCAGCCAGTCTTTGATCTAGTAATAATAGAGTTGTAATTAATTATCTTACTGTGGCTATTTCGTTTCTACACCAGAAATTCATCTGGAAATTATAGTGCAACAAACAGCTGCTGGAGTCATGATGGCAGTAATTGCATCAACGACATAATTGTGGAAGTCAGCATGATGGGGTTATTCAGAGGGAAGTCCGCATCACTGGAGTAGTAAAGCCTTCTGCGCCTGCACGCAGGGTGAGCCGGAAAGGCAACATGCTCATTATATGTTTGTGAGCTATGAAGGGGGTGGGGTTTTATGAATGTTTGAGAGATTAAAATTTGGGTTGGTCAGGCTTAACTCAGAGTTCTCTTTTTATCTTTTTATTAGACATCACTGAGCTCCTTAGCTCTGATATTGAGGTTTGTTCAAATATTGTTGGTCTCTGGAGAGTCTGCATTGACCGAGGTGTGACTTCAGCCATTAGCTTTCCTGCTCTTCTGGACTCAGAACCTTTTCTGTGATCTCCTTTACAGAAAGGCTAACTCTTGCTGAGAACATGTTAAGAAGTCGACTGTCTGTCTATACGTCCGAAGCACATTGTTGTGATTTACAATAGTTGAGAAAGTCTGAGACAGGAAGGGCTTACTTGGTAGATCAAGTACTCTGTGGGCCTGAGGTGAACTTTGAATTGTTTCTCAGAGAACAAGACATTCTGTTAATGGTTCAGGAATCCAACCTGACCATCTGATGGCTCAGCATCATAGGTCACCAGGCAGATCTCTGCCTTGCAGGCTGGTGGCTGGCACCATGAGTTTTTATCAGAACTTCAGTTCGATTCCCAGAATCCAGGTGAATCCATGGTGGCACACACCTGTAATCTCAGCGTCGGGGAGGTAGAGGCAGGTGGACCAGGACACCTCACTAGTCTCTTAAGCCGAATAAATAATCAAGTTCCCAATGAGAGACCCTGTCTCAAAAAACGAGACAGGCAGCACCTGAGGCTGAACTCTGACCTCTACATACAAGCACACTTTTGTACACTCATATACACACAATTCTTATTCATTGTGCTATAGAAAAGATAACATGGATTATGGTTTTGATGCCTCTCATCAGCCCTGCGGGCCTGGCAAGCCACTCAGCCTTGATGAGGCTGTCAAAGCCTACCTGGGAGCCAGTGTGGCCAGCACTGATAGAGGAATGTTTTCAAGGTACCTGGACTGGGTGATTCAGTTCTCAGAGTGATATTCCAAGGTAGGAGGTGGGGGCAGGTCCAGGGAAATGTAATGATGATTATGGTCGATGGATAAATGGCAAGCACCAATTCCCAGCTCAGTTTCTTTTTAGCTTTCTGTCCATGATCCCCGTGCTAAAATAAGAGTGCCCCATGTGAATGTTGTCATATTTCTACAGGTAGGCTATACCATGTACAAACTATAACTTGGTCAAGGGTAGAGGCTTGGCATGAAAAGTCAGAGGAGCCTCAGAAGGAAACAGGAACACCCAGAAAGGCCAAAGCTCAACCGTCGGGTTTCCCTGCTCTGTCTCCGGAAGTTTTGCCAAGGCCACAGCCAGCTCCATTTTTGTTGAGCTTGAAGTAAGGTGTGCAGCATGCCGTAGGAAAATAGCGCTTGTGTTGCATCTCTTTCTTGGTTAACTTGGACGAGGTCCTCATCTTCATTCTTCACACCTAGAGAGGAAAAACATGGCTTGCAGCAAAACCTAAAGAGGGGAGAGTGTAGGCCAGGATGGGTTTCACAGACTTAAAGGGATTTGAAGATTTTTCATAAGGTAAAGACATCTTGGGAGTGAGGACACAGGTTTGGTTTCCCACCCCCTATTTATTTTCTGAGTTGGAAGAAAGCTTGAGCAATCCTGAGCTTAAAGTTTAATGAATAAATGAATAAATAAGGAAGTAAATAAGAAAATGTGGGAGATAAGACATGAAATGTCTCACTCTGTGCCTGTGTATGTCGACAATGCTAAAGCGCTATCTTGGGATGCCATGGGCAATCAACCTGCTCCCCTTTCAAGTGAGGGCTACATCACAGCCATAGCAGAATCTGGCCACCATGCCACACACCCACATCAGTCCCATCGCCACAAGAGCAGAATACTGATGACAACTGTGGATGCAGCAAATAACATTTCTATGCTTTCAAACGATTTCTTTCCAAGGAAGTGATGTTTGGAAGGCACGGAATACCTTCCTAGGCATCGTAAGATCTGTGGTGGTGACTTGGTGGACTTGCTCAACTTTTTCTCCATGGATTGAGCTCAATGAATGAACCTAAGTGGGACTTGAGAGATGGCTCAGTGCTCAGAGCACTGGCTGCCCTCACAGAGGATGGAGTTTGGCTCCCAGAACACAGATGGCATCTCACAAATGTCTGGAACCAGGAGATCCAGTGCCCTCCTCTGGTCTCTGCAGATACTGTGTACATGTGGTAAACATGCAGACAAACAGGCATGCATACACACAAACACACAAACACACACACACACACACACACACATGCACGCACGCACGCACGCACGCACACATAGAAATAATATTAAAACAAAAAAGAAAATACAAGCACTTTTAGTCAGTTCTGATTCTCTTGTGGTATCCTGTCCAAAGCTTTTTAACCTGCAAATCCTTTGTCTTCAGGCCCTTGTGCTGAGTCAATGGATGAATGCAAACAGAGGTATTTGGTGCTTCAGTGGCATGTCTGAGCTCCTAAGGATGAGGCTTTCTGATGTGGAGGGGATGTGTGTGTCTATGGGTGCATGTGCATGAATGAGTGTATGCACCTGAGAGTTCTTGATGCTAAGCTTCTATACCTTCCACTGAAGGGATGAGCATGAAGTAGAATAATGCAAATTAGCTTAGGCATTACTGGACAGGTGGGACTCTTGAGTCCTAGGGATTCCACATTTAGTTGCTCCCAGTGACACGGCCTCGTCAAGTGAGAAGATGGTGTCTCTGTCTATGTTTGTTCAGAGGTAGGACTTAATTATTGTAATCCCCACAAATGGATCTTTATTGGAAACCAGTAACACTCAAGTTCTTTCCAAGTATGGCTAATAGTTGGCTCCTGATACCTTTGGGCTCTACCAAGTTGCTATGTGACCATCTAGGATTTTGTGGTCACTGAGACCACATAGGAAGGTGACTCATTAGGAAAGTGCTTTCTATGCACGCATGAGGACCTGCACTGGGATGCCCAGCACTCACTTAAAAACTTGGCTGTGAGGCATGCACATGCCATTCTAGTGCTGGGGAAGCAGAGACCAGAGGGGTTTAGAGACTCACTGGCCACTCGGTCTAGCCTGATGAAGACCAGGTTCAGGGAGAGAATGTGTCTCGAAAACGAAAAAGTGGTGAGCAGGAAGGAGGATGCTGAATATCAGCTCCTGGCCACACATGCAACTACATACCTCTACACACACAACGTACCTAGCATATAGCACACATGCACACATACATGTGCATTCCTACATACATACATATACCGTCTATATGTGCAAGAAATAGTGATGATTAGCTTTGACTCTAGCTCATCCTACTGAAAAAAGAAAGAAAGTTTGTGGAATACCCAAATCACCTGTAAGATGCCAGAGTGTTGCGTCTTTTCCCAAACCTCAATTATATATGGAAAAATCTACATTCCTACAAGGTACTCTCAGTTCAGGACCCTGCTGGAGTGGTAGTTCTGAGAGCCAGTGCACTGCTAACACCTGTGAAGTGTGTGGCTACCGGGGGCCTCGTCACGAAGTTGCCTTTTCTACCCCGTTGCTGTCACTGGCTTTCCTGTGAACTGGCCTCTCCAACATGTTTGCTGTGCTATATCCCTTTGCCTTAACTTAGGATTCCACAGGTCCTTCCCAAGCCTGTGCTTACTAGGTGTAGTACCCCGGCGGGATGCCTAGAGGCCCAGTGTAGTGAGTTCCTGTAGGATCAGCTTAGAG
This sequence comes from Rhynchomys soricoides, assembly GCA_019843965.1. Classification (NCBI taxonomy): domain Eukaryota; kingdom Metazoa; phylum Chordata; class Mammalia; order Rodentia; family Muridae; genus Rhynchomys; species Rhynchomys soricoides. The sequence goes on along the minus strand of JADRCH010000226.1, from coordinate 2,145,148 downwards.
GCAACTGGGCTGGCCCTAACTAATGTTTCTTGTTCTCTGAGTAAGTACTGGACAAGTGAAGTTGCTCTTGAAACTTTGACTAAACCAGGAGGAAAGAAGAGGTATAGAAGTAGGCTGAAAAACTGGCTTCTCCTGGAAGAAATGCCCTCCCTTACATGCCAGCCTTGCCGTCAGCAGCTTGTCCTGCCACCTTGGATTGTACTGTGTCCAAGTGTTTTAGGACAGGTTAAGTCCTAAAAGGGTGAACAAAATTTGTCCTTTAGTAGCATATTAGCATAGGGTTAAACTATGTTCCATCACAGTGGAACTGACTTTTAATTTGAAATGGGTGCCTTTATTTCTACCACGGTGGAGTTTCTCAGAATTCACATCCACAGGATAGTGGTCAGTTATCGGGGATCTAAGAGCAACATTTTCCATTTCTAATGATGACTCTGAGCTTCAGTGGCATCTTTGCCTCTCCTACAGCATTGCTGAATCTATCTGGACTTGTTTGGTGCCGAGTTCAAGTCAGGATCATGTTTCCAATTGACAATATGAGCGCCATGGAATCTAGCCTGCTTTGCACACAGCTCAGCCCTGTGACTGACGCTTGCTTGGGGTCTGGTCATACACCAGTTTTAGAGTAAAGCATTCCCTTACATGAAAAATGTCTTGAATTCCTTCGAACTTTTTAGGTTTATTTTATTTACATCTGTATTTATACATGTCTGGGTGAGTGTATGCATATGTACATGAGCATGTGTGTGGGTGCCCATGGAAGCCAGAAGAGAGGATCAGACCCTCTGGATCTGGAGTTGCAGCCCTTGAGAGCTGTCACATGTGGGTGCTGGCAGCAGTGGAGCCGGGGCCCTCTACAGGATCAGCAGGTGGGACCGCTAAGCCCTGTGTGTAGTCTGCTGAATTCCTTTCAAATGTCTTTTGCTCCATCTTCCCTTCTCATCCTAGGGAGCAAGAAAAAAACCAAGTTGAAGATGCCTTTGGCACCTCTGTGCTTTGTCCAATGTGGTCTCCTGATCTCCACATTGAAAACTCCCCATTTTAAATCCCACACAGGGTAAGATGGCCCAGAGTTTGCCACAAAGTAGCTCTGGTTCAGTCTTGGGCACCCATGTAAAGATGGAGCAGAGAACTGATTCCATAGAGCTGTCCTCTGGTCTTCACATACCTGCACTTCACACCTAGACCATGGTGAGGCTGATGAGGGTTCATGTACTAAATACATAAATCATCCTGGAGAGACCTGCTTGCCCAACCCAGTGGTTCTTGAGGTCTAGACACCTCTCAGATGGCTGTCATATTTGATGGTTTGACAGGGCCCTTTGAAAGTCTTCATGTCTTCATAAGCTCCTTTCTACCTCCCACAGCTGCTCACAGGGGCTTGTCATTTTAGGACATGCTGCTAACTGTGCATTGTGTCAAGGGTCCCTGATTTGCCATTGTGCATTCTTAGTGGCAAGGGATGGACCATCTCAGCCTGGTACTGCAAAGCAGCAGGTAGGACAGAGGGCAGATGGCAGAAAAGTCAGAACTACTGCTTTGGGGAATGTCATGCTCAGGGTTACTTATGACAGCAGGAAATGGTGAACAGTGAATAGGGGATGGGTTGGATGCTGTAGGAGCACAGTAAGAGATGAGGTATCTGCGGGGTCCTTGTGGATCTGTAAATGGAGCCCATGGGCCAGCATGGGCAAGTATGTTGGCAAAGCTGGAGTGGAGTGAGGTAGATGGAGGAGAGGGCCATAGGTTGGTAGTGGGAGCCAGTTAAAGAGCATGCTGAGGGTGCAAGCAAAGGGAAGTGGGCAGAAGTGCGGGCATGAATCCTGGCTTTGTACTTGCTTTCTCTGTGCTACAGGCAGGTATTTTGTTTTTAAAAAGCCTGGTATGTGAAGCACTGGGGATGAAGCAATGCCCCCTGAGGGCTGTCTGGCTCTGCCTGCAGCAGTAGACAGGATGGCTGGAGTTGGGAAGAGCTTGCAGTCAGGAACATGGTATGCATGGTTTTCTTGGGGATTTGGGCCTAGTTTTCTGAGTGGTGGGTCTCTGCATTCTGGGGAGGAGGGGTCTATGGTCACTCACACACTGTTCTTTTGCCCCTGCCTAGGCTGTGAACCCGGGTGGTTGCATAAGAACAGAACTGGGAAGTGTTAGGAGGCTTGGGGAAATTTCAGAAGTATCACATAGGGTTTTGGAAACATGACTGTAGTAGTGCCATTTGATCAGATGGAGGGATATGGAATTGAACCCCAGTTGGCCCACCTTCCCTGCTAATTAAGAGGAAATTACCGGTTTCCTAGAGCTTTATGTAGGTTTTTTTTTTTTGTTTTGGAGATTGGGACAGATGACTTGGCAATTTTGCCTTGGTCTTAAAACTCCATTAGGTGCTCTGTCTAAACTATACAGGTTAGAGAACTCATTTTGAAGGACAAGCAAGTGAACCCATGGTGAATGTCTTTCTGGCAATAGAGGCTAAGCACTAAATTCCACAAGGGAATGGGAGCTGCTGCCAGGGGATTATGGAGAACTTAGGCTGTTTACAAAGCAATTGAACAAAGTATATAGAGGGGATGGAGTGGGGGGGTCAATAGCTCTTTCTTCCTGCCAACCAGGCTTGTCACATGGATTAGTAATTTAGATAGAACAGCTATGAATCACTGCTTAGAAATTTGCATTTAATTTTATCCTGGAAACCATTTCGTTCCAATTCTCGAGTTGGAGTTATCATTAATGAATTAAACATTACAAAACCCAGAGCACGACTAATTCATTTTGAAATAAGTAGACATTTAAATCTGGAAAAGAAGCCTTAACATTTTTTCCAGTGGTGTTTAATATTTTTGAGCTGACACAATGTGGAAAATGGCCGCAGTTTCCCATTATGGTTAAGGGTCACCAAGAGCTGTGTGCTGGAAACTTAGCTACAGGGCTGAGGGGATGATATTGTGACAAGACATGTATATCTGCTCTTAGTCTTCCAATTCCTGTCACAGAATTTCTAAATCTTTATGACTTTCTGATCAATTCATGGGAGAAGAGAAGGAGAGAGGGAGAGAACGTATGTATGTGAGCACGCGTGTGGATGTATGTAGAGCCCAGGGGTCAGTCAACCTCAGGGGTCATTCTTCATGTACCACCAACCTTGGTTTTTGAGACAGTGATTCTTTCTGACCTGAGACTCACCAAGTAGGTTAAGCCAAAAGTCTGGCAGTCTCCACCTCCTTAGTGCTGGAGTTGACAGTTGACCTATAAAGACGTCTCCATAGTCTCCAAGAGGATGTTGCTGAGAAGCCTGAGCTTTGTCTTACAACATAGGGTGAGAGAAGAGGCTTTTTTTCCATTTGTTTGTTTGTTTGTTTATTTATTTATTTATTTGATATTTCCTTTATTTACATTTCAAATGTTTTCCCCTTTTCAGGTCTCCCCTTTGGAAACCTCTATCCTATACCCCCTCCTCCTGCCTCTGTGAGGGTGCTCCCCCACCCACCCACCCTCTCCCATCTTCCCTCCCTAGCATTCCCCTACACTGGGGGATCTAACACCCATAGGCCCAAGGGCCTCTCCTGCCACTGATGGCCAACAAGGTCCTTCTCTGCCACATATGTGGCCAGCACCATGGGTCCCTCCATGTGTATTCTTTGGTTGGTGGTCCAGTTGGGAGCTCCAGGGGTGTCAGGCCAGTTGACACTGTTACTCCCTCCCTGGGGCTGCAAACCCCCTCAGCTCCTTCAGTCCCTTCTCCAACTCCTCCATCTGGGACCTCACTCAGTCCAACGGTTGGCTTCGAGCATCTGCCTCTGTATTTGTCAGGCTCTGCCTGAGCCTCTTGGGAGACTGCTTATCATGCTTCCATCAGCAAGCACTTCCCAGCATCCACAAGAATGTCCCGGTTTGGTGGCTGGATATGGGATGTATCCGCAGGTGGAACAGTCTCTGGATGGCCTTTCCTTGAGTCCTTGTTCCACACTTTGTCTCCATATTTCTTCCTGTGAGTATTTTGTTCACCCTTCTAAGAAGCACTGAAGCATCCAAATTTTGGTCTTCCTTGAGAGAAGAGCCTCTTATCACTCCTCTCTAGTCACTTGAGCTTTTGGCCAGCCAGGCTGCCTTTGGTGAACTCTTAAGCAGCCTTAGGATAGAGTGGATCATCAGAGGAACTACCATGCTGTCTAAACTTAGGAAGTCTCAGCTTCCTTCTGAACTTGCTGGAAAAAAGAGAAGAACTGAAAGTTGGGTCAGTTACCAATGCTTATTCATTTGCCAGTAAAAGAAATTTCCTGAACGTCACAGTTGTTCTCATTGAAGAGCTTCCAGTTGGTGAATGTGTCACGGTTGCTGATGGAGATGCCCAGAGTGGCTAAGGTCCTAGGTGCCCTTTGCCTGCATGCCTTGTCTTGTGTGTGTCTTCCCTGTGACTATTCTGTATTGATCCTTTATGGTAATGCAGTAGTAATAATGCTCCTTTGAGCTCTGCAAGCCACTGTCAAGAAATTACTGAAATAGCAAAGAGTTCTAGGAACCTTCAGTCAGACGGGGGGGACAGGGGCATCTACAGTGGGGACAGCTTTGTGGGTCTTAACTTCCACAGTTAAATTGCACTACCAGAAACCCTATCAGTGTCCAAGAGGCTGAGGAATTGTCATGATCATGGTGTGACAAGGATTTGAAACTATCCACTGGCATCTGATGAATTCCTCAGTAGGTAGACAGCTGAAGACAATGACTGTTCCTCACTCCGAATCCATCAGTATCCAGCCAATTATCTGAGAAGGCTAGGACCCCATGGGCTCTTCCTTGATCCATGCTTGACTGTTGTAGGCCTATTGCAGGCAGCCCCAGTTCTGTGAGGTCATTACATTGCCTTTCCCTTTATCTTCTGGCTCTTCCTTCCTTTCTGTCCCCTCTTCCACCGTGATTCCTAAGTCTTACAGGTGGGCTGTAATAAATGTCCTGATCAGAGCGGAGTCCTCAAGCGTCTTTTATTCGCAGCACCTGAGTAGGCAGGCATCACCATTCATGTGAAGGAGAAGCTTCTCGGACTGAGCCCTTTATTATTTCTAGCCTGTCCAGCCCTTGCTGTCCTGTTCTGCCCAGGGCAGCCAGTGGCCCCCAAATCTTTATAAACATTGCTTCAGGAAGGATTCATCTTATTCCCAGATGGCCTTGGGTCTCAAAGGTGCATTCTCAGAACTCCCAAATACGTAACATAAAAAGTCTGTAGGAGCATCCATCCATGGTGTCTACAGCAAGGGTACCCGGACAACAGAAAAAGCCAAGGTTTCTACCAAAAACTAACCTCCCCTCCCCTCCGCTCTCCCTCCCTTCTTCTACTGTTTATTCCTCTCCCCTCAATGCCTCACACCCTTTCCTCTTCCTCCCTTCTTTCTTTCCAGAGTCTGTATGGCTGACCTTGAACTCCCACACCTGAGAGGCCTAGGATTGTTAATATATAACAGAGAGATGAGGACATAAGTGGTGGCAGAGAGAAAAAACAAGAGTCAGAAGGAAGGATGCTGTGTACACAGAGGGAGAAAGACACAGCAGTTCCTACTGCTGCTGTGTTGCCTGTCCCTGTATTAAACCTGATTTAGAAGATACAGCTTCCTCTGGAAAGTTTTTGGAGGGACAGAGAGCCTTGACTTTTCTGTAAGCATGAGGAACTGTTAGGAAGATTCTCCTGAGCACACTCTCCATTTACTTCTTTGTTGTTTAATGCTGTTTCCAAACTGGAATGTTTGTGTGATTCCTCAGTTACATTTAATGTCCTAGGCATCTACCAACCACATGCCGTGAATAAGCGAAAACTCAGGATCTCATGTACTAGAAGCTGGAAGTCCAAGCCTATAACCACCCCCCCCCCCCCCCAAAAGCCCACAGAGAAGAATCCCTCCTTGGCTTTGTGGCTTCCCACATTGTTAGCAGTCCTGATGTTCCACAGACTGGAGATACTGCATTGCTAGCTGTCTCTGTTATCATGTGACCATCTCTCAGCTATGTTCTTTCTATTGATAAAGGCACCCCTCCAGCCGGATGAAGAGCTAATTATATTTTATCTGACCTCATTGTAATTAATTATACCTTTAGTGATTCTACTTCTAAATGAGCCCACATTCTGAGTTTCTAGGGACTTTAGAGTTTCTGTATATCTTTTGAAGGACTCAACCTCTTCTCATGGTTTGATCTCCAGAGAGAGAGAGAGAGAGAGAGATAGAGAGAGAGAGAGAGAGAGAGAGAGAGAGAAAGAGAGAGAAAGAGAGAGAAAGAGAGAGAGAGAGCGTGCACATGGAAACCTGGATGGCATGCAACCCCAACTCTTCCCAGAACTTTGAGCTGGGCTGTTAGTTGTTTTTAATAACTATGTCATGGTGCCCTGGGAATGTCTATTCTCAGAACTGAAACATTTTGAGGCAACTTGGAGTTTGCATTTGTTCAACTCTCCTCTCATACTCCATTGCTGATTTCATGGAAGTCAGCTGAGCTTGCAGCCAAGAAGCTCAGATGGGACCAGTGGGGAGTACTGAAGCCTTTGCTGTTTTGTTTGAAACAATTGGTTTTATCAGAAGCACTGAGGTGGGAATTTGAACAGATCCCTCCTCTGTCCCATTCTGCAAGGTAGAGAGAGCACATGTCTGCTACTGAAAGTAACCGTGACGGGTAGGTACCTGAGGGAGCTGCCCACACTTATCTGTAATATAGGATTGTGCTGTGAGACTCTCCAGGGCGTCCTCTGTGGGTTAGAAAATGCCTCTTCTGCTCTCTTGTAGTCAGCAGTTGACTTCACCCAGAGCATAAGAAAGTGGAGTTTCTCCAGGTGTGATTCACACAACAGGGGTAACCCAGGAGACTCCAGGGTTTAGCTGGCTTTGTTCTAGTCTTGTCAAATAAACTTAACATATATTTCTTATTAAAATAGATCCCAGTTCTCTCATCTCTGTGGGAAAAAAAAATAGAGGCATTTTGCTGATTCATGATGTCTGCATGGCAATTAGTAGGGTGCAGTATGCAAGCCTCTGGCAGGTCTCATGGAAACAGTGGAGGTGATCTTGAGGGCAGTCACTCTAACTTTATCCTCACAGGACTGAGAGATCTAGGCTGGGACTGAGGGACTAATTAAAAACAAGTCTCCAGTGCAGAGGGCCCATTGTAGTCTTGACTCAGGGAGCATCCAGGCCTTCGAAGGAGTCCTGAAGGCTTGCCCAACTAGATGTTAGCCTACAGGAGATGGGGATGTGAACAAGCTTCAGAAGCATTTGTTTCTATGAGAAATCTAGGGAGATGGCATGGAAGAATATTTCCCAAGGACTCTAGATCTCAGGACAGAGTTCACATCTTAGTGTGCATGGATACAAAGGAGAGACAGTTCTGGGTGGCTCAGGGGCAGAGGGGCTGAGGAAACTCTAGTCAGCATCAGATATAGAGGGCTAAGGTGCCAACAAAGGTCTCCTATGTCCAGGAGGCGTGGGCAGGAGGTCACAGCTGCTCTGTATGTGGGTGGGCCCCAGATGGAACCACAGATTTTTCCATAACTGCATAGATACCTCTGCTAGGGTGGAGGCTGCTCTTGGAAGTGGTGGTTGAGGTTTGAAGAGAGAATCATGGTTATGTTTCAGGCTGGATCATCTCATGTCTTTCTAACCCCCTGGCTTTGAGAGGTAACTGGCTTTGTTCATTTTAATAGACTTAACAATGACAAAGACCCCAAATCAAGGTGAACTTGACCTGTTCCCCCAACATGGAGTGATGTGCTTTCTGCTGCTTTTGTTTTAATGTCTGCCTATTCACCAACACAGCATAAATGTGTGTCTTGGGAGACATTTTTTAGGTCAATGTTTAGACACTTCCTTGACAACCACTTTAAATGACTATTGATTAAGAAGGGTCTTCAACAGGCTGTCACCTGAAAAGAGAGTGAACCGGGGCAACAGTCATGCTTGGAATGACTTGTAGGACTTTGAGCTTCAGTATGACATTCTTTGCTACTTTTATGTTCCTAATGACCCCAAGAGGGTCATGAAGTAGAAGGGTTGGCCATTTCAAAGTCATTTCAGAGAAAGCATCCCAGCAACACTGGGCTGTGGGGAGTGTTCTCCATCCTGCTACTGTAACTGCTTCTAGCTTTATAGCTAAAATGCCTTTTCTTTTCTTTTCTTTTCTTTTCTTTTCTTTTCTTTTCGTCTGTGTGGCTATTGGAAATTTGCTTTCTTTTCCAGGATTTGAGCCAGAATGTTCAGAGGCCCTGAGGGCTTAGAGAAATTTGACAGCTTTTAATATAAAAGTTGTTCCAGTTTCACCATGAAAATAAAGTCATGTGGATCCAGGGAGTAAAACTTTTGAGGAGGTAGCATTGAAGACCCCAGTTAGAGGAGGTGACTTTGGATATGTTATTTATGCCCAGAAGTTGTGGTTCTAGTTTCATTTCTGTTACTGTGATAAAACACCCTGAACAAAAATGCTTAAGGTTTAAAGAGTTTATTTCAGCTCACAATTCCAAGTTATAAGTCATCATGACAAGAGAGTCACAGGGGAAGGCACTTAAAACAACTGGACAAGTCACACCTACAGCCAGGGCAGAGCACAGAGAAATATATGCTCACTTCTTTGTTTGCTTGTGCTTAGCTTGAGCGCCCCACTTTTATACCACCGTTCGGGGATTTCCCCCAATCCTAGCCCCCAGTCTGTGCAATACCACCCACAATGGGCTGGGTTTTCCCAGAACAGTTAACTTTGGACAGTTCCTCACAGTCTGCAGCCAATCTGATATAGACAATACCTCACTGAAGGAAGAATTTCTTCCCAGGAGATTCTAGCTGAAGTCAACAGTGAAAGCTTTAAAGCCATCATAATCTTGGTTTATTTTTTGAGACAGAGTCTCTTATGCCTCAGGCTGCTCTTGAATTTGCTCTGTAGCCAAGGTTGCCCACCAATGATGATATTAAAGGGGAATGCCATCACGCCTGGCTTGAGGTCTTAGTTTTAAAAGCTGTCAAATAAAACAGTTTCTATGCAATGTTCCTCTTACAGTGTCGGGGTAATCATGGCAGGGTATGAAAGCTGAGGCATGATCCATGGGTCTGTAGTTGTGTGTGCACGGGGGTATCGGTGAAGGTTTTCTCTCTTTGCTGCCTGTATCCCTTTTCATTCATCCAGGGCTCTGAAAAATGCTTATTTCCTCTTGTTTTACTACTTAATTAATTGAAAATATTGTCCAGAGCAGCCGCTGTGCTTCTAAAAGAGGATGATTAAAGAGGTAGGGCCAGGCATGGGGGTGTTTGTAAAGAATGCTTAGGTGATGCTGTTGTCATAATTATGACTATTTGAAGATGGCTTTTATGGCAAGTCCTCAATTTCCCTGTCACTTCACCCTGGGTTCTTCCACTTAAGCAGCCACATTTGTCACAGGAGGATTTGGCAGCCCTCTGAATTTACTTTGTGTTTGCTGTGGCTAACTCTCCAGGTCCTCATGGGTACCAAAGTGGCTCTGAAGTCTGTGCAAGGCCATGAAATCAGGAAGGACAACAGAACATGCGGTAAGGTTAAACATCCCTGTTTCCAACTCTAAGAAGTGTCACCTGTGGTAGCACTTTTTGTCCCTATAACCAAATACCTAATGGAAACAGCTTAAAAGGGGGGGGATTTATTTTAGCTCATGGTTTTAGGGGGTTCATCCCATGACTGCATATCCTGTGTGGTTGGGCAGGATTTCATGGTGATGGGATCCTGTGGTGAAGAACAATTTTTGCCTCATGTAGATCATGAACAAAGAGAACAGGAAGGGGTCAGGTCAAGATGGAGGAGTCATGAACTGGCTTTGTGCCAAGGACCAGCCGTTGCTTGGAGAGGGGTTCTGAGGAAGGTGCGTCTGGGAGCATCATTGCACCTTAAGGCTATAATCCTAGAGGGCGGCAGCTCAGGTTCAGGAGCTAGTATGTTCCAGGCCCACACGCTAGGCGGTTCTTTCTAACAGCACCCCACTTCTCCCATCACTGTTAGCTCACTAAACTTACCTGGTCACTTGAGTTCTTCCTTTTTGATGCTGTTTTCCAGTTTCCCAGACAGAGCCAATATGCTCTCTGCAGTCTGGAGAGATCTTGTAGCTTGCTGCTCTGATGCCAGTTGCATTCCAATGCAGCATTGATCCCAGCTATTTCACATCAGATTGGACACAGACAAAGGCTTGGCAGTGAGATTTACTTGGCTTTGCTTACTTTCTTCTGTTGTTAAATCTCCAATTTAGCACTGGACTCTGAGGCAGGAGTAAAGGGAGGGATAGAGTTGAGAATGGTGCTGTCAGCTGCTATCCCAGCCCTCTGTGATTCTCATAGTTGTAAGGAAGGGAGAAACATACCATGGGAAGTCACTAACAGCATGGTTTCCCGTGATTCTGAAGTGATTGTGTTCAATCACAGAGGAAGTGGATGTGGTCCATCAGAATCTTTTCCTTGAGCCCTTTTCTGTGAATTTGTATGTCTCAAATCAGAGAACTCCCCACCTTCCACAGGGACTTTCTTCAGATGATCAAGTTCAAATGGCTTTGACATAGTGTGTATAACAGCATGCTGCCTCAATGGGGCTTGTTGGCTCTATTGGAGCAAAGGGTCTGGCTGGGGAAGGGAGGCGCACAGAACCTAGTTTACCTTGAGTATGTAATGGCAGAGATAATTGAATCAGAGTGAAAACACTTCTTGTTAACAGGATGGTAAAAGCCTGGGGAAAAATATCACAAACATCACCTTACCATAGGACAGCCATTTGAGTGGCAGTAATCACGTGTGTCTGTCTTGCAGTTATGAGATGAGGGTCAGGTTTGTCCTTGCTTTGGATATAGGACCTGGGTATATGCCATGCGGCTTTGAGCATGACTGTCCTCAGTTGAGAGGCGGTCTCCTAGCTTCCTGTCCTGTGGCTGGGATAAAATACCTGGACAAAAGCAACTTTCAGGGAAGAAGAGTTTATTTGGCTTTCTGTTCTAGGTTTCAGTTCTTCATGTGGAAAAGCCAAGGCAGGAACTCCAAGCAGTTAGCCACACCTACAATCAAGAGCAAGAGAAGTGAATGCCTTGTGCCTCCTAGTTCATTTTTTCCAGGGTTAAGCATTTCAGCACTAAATCCCAGTCAAAAGTGCAGGCGCAGTTTAGGGTGGGTCTTCCTGCCACAATTAACATAAGAAAAATCTCTCAAAAGCACACCGGAGGGCCAACCTGGTCTAGGAAACCCCTCATTGGGACTCTCTTCCCAGGTAAATCTGTAATGTATCAGAATGACCAGCACGGGGCCTTTGAGCAACATAGGAGGCTACAGTGTGAACAGAGCAAGACTTGCCTTTAGCAGACTGCACAGCAGCCCCAAAGATACCTTTACCTTCATCCAGGAAGGTTACATGGCACACAGACTTCACAAAAGTGGATACGCTAGGTTTCTAGAAATGATGAGGTTGTTTTGGGTACTGGGTAGGCCCAATGCAGCTGCAAGAATCTTCCCAAGAGGGATAGTCAGAGCTCATAGTGGCTGGCTAGAGACAAAAGATGAAAGCCATGAGGAAGAACCTTTGAGCCTCAGGTAGAGAAGCTATTAGAGGCTAAAAAAGGAACCAAATCCTCCTGAGTCTTGAATGGACCATCTCTGTGAGCACCTTGACTTTGGCTTGTGGGGCAAATTGCATATATTTGGCCTCCAGACCTGTAAGGTAATTAGTGTTGTTTTAAGCTTTGAAGTTTATTGAAATGTGTCACAGCAAGGGCAGGAATGAATGTGTTCTACAGTTCTTATCATGATTAAGTGGGACGTTGTATCTTCTAAGGTTATAGGCTACAAAATGCTGGCTAGGTATTACTACTTTAAAGAGTGGTGCTTTGTATTCACCTGGAGCTGCAGGCCAGGTGCTTAAGTCAGGAAGAGCCAGGGGACCAGAGTTAAGGTCTTTTCAATTATACATTGAGCAGATTGTGTCTGTGAATTTTAAAAAGTTAATAATTTTTTAGGTGTGAAGTTATTCATGGTCCTTAGCATCTGTGAAGAGAGCAGCAGGTATATATCTTACTTTCTGTAGCTGTAGATGTCTACTCTGGGGCAATATCTCAGTCTGTAAAGTACCTGTTTTACAAGGATGAGAACCTGAGTTCCATCCCAGCACCTAAAGTTTATTATTATTATTATTTGTTTGTTTTTCAAGACAGGGTTTCTCTGTGTAGCCCTGGCTGTCCTAGAACTCACTCTATAGACCAGGTTGGACTCGAACTCAGAAATCCACCTGCCTCTGCCTCCCAAGTGCTGGGATTAAAGGCATGCGCCTCCACTGCCTGGCCAGCACCTAAGTTTAAAAAAAAAAAAAAAAAGGAGCCATGGTTGAGCATACTTATAATCACTTGCTCTGGGTGTAGCTCACTGACCAGCCAGCCTAGTCGAATTTGTAAGTCCCAGGCTTACAAAAGACTCTTTCAAAAAACAAGGTGGATGACACCTGAGGAATGACACTCCATGTTGTCTTCTGGTCTCTCTCTCTCTCTCTCTCCTTCTCTCTTTCTTACACACACACACACACACACACACACACACACACACACACACCCTGCATCCAACCTGCAACTCATATAGTTCTATCAGCTACTCACGGGAAGCAGAAGCAAATACCAGAGATCCAGATTGAGATGGCTCTAGTAAGTCTGACCCACTGCAGAGGAGCTGCTGAGGAAGTTAGAACAGTTCTCTTGGAGGCTGTCCTTCGGGATGGTCTGCGTTTAGGGGGAAATCCCTTTGGAGGATTCTGACTCATCTCTCAGGGATCAGTTTAGAAGCTATGGTGAATTCTAGCTAGGAGTACAAAGCAGTAGTCACCCACCACTCCTGAGCATGGGAGTGATCACATCAGTATACAGAGCATTAGTCACTCAGCATGCCTAAGCTTGGGAACAGTCACACCAATGTCTAGAGTGCTAGACATTCAGTACCTTTGATAATAGGTGACACTATCATTTCACATGCCACAGGGAAGATGTTATGGGTAAAAAGCTTTTTATACATTATGAGACATTGGGCAGATGCGGCTGTGAGAATTTCAGTGGAAGTTTTGAGCCATGGCTGGAAAGATGATGGCTTATAGAAGGAGCTCAATGTCTTCATGCACAAGAACAGATGGGGATCCTGGTTGTGTAGGATTCTGAGGTAGGGAACAAAGTGGGACATCCACTCTGGTGTCATGTGACTTCTTAATGGCCATTTAACTATTTGGGTTTAATAGAAATGCCCAGACTTGATTTTATAAAGGTCATATCTAGGAGTTTGGTCTGATTTATATTGTCTCAGTTTAGAGCTTGACTCTGAACCTGAGGGATTCTGGTGGTTTATTTATCTGTAAAATAGGCAGACAAGATGACCCTCCCATGGTTGTTACAAGGATTAGGCAAAGCACTGTGTGCCGATCCTGTTCCCATGTGCCCCCTTACTTTGGACTGGACAGCTCAAGAGCTTGGCTAGGACACTTGAGTATGAGTGCTGGAGACCTTCTGGGTCAATCTTCCTCAGCATGAGCTGGAAGAAACAGCGTGGGCCAGCTAAGGTTGCATGCTACACTTTCAACACCCCTGTTTCTAGGTACTATTTGCCAGTTCTAGTGTGAATATGTATGTTTCTTACAGGAAGATGGTGCAGAGTAGGACCTTCTTTCCTCAAGATTCCCTCATCACAATTTCCTTATGCTTTAATCTATTATTTGTAGCTTGGTTCTGCCTTTCAGTAGCTTGAGTTTTATTGGTGCTTAGAGCTGGCCACCAATTTGGTGAAATTATAACAGCCATTTGAGTTATTTGTAACTTGAGACTGCAGGAGAAATATTTTAAAGATGTGGAATCATTATTGAAGGCTCTCAGAGAACTGTTGTTCCGTCTCCAATTTCACTTCAAACCACTAAAAGAACAATGATGGGTGTAGGAATAATGACAGCACCCGACCACATAGCTGTTGTGTGTCTGGCAATGACAATACGAGGTAAATGGGCATAGCTGTTGTGTGCCTGACGATGATGATGTGGTGTAAGTGGGCTTTGCCGGTCTTTCTCACCTGATCACTCAGGGACTGTGTAACACCTTACACAGGTTTGTTTTGTCTGTTTTCATGGTTTTCAGGAAGGAGGCATGAAGGCATAGGAAGGCAGACACTTGGCCAAGTCAAATGTCTTGTCAGAGGAAGGCTTGCCATTTGACGCCAGGTGGCTCTGACTTACAGATTTCATCACTGAGGTATTATAGACTGGGTAAAACCCCACAGTTGGAAGGAGAGAGGAACATGCGTCTTTAGAGATAGGGAGCGTAATAGCTGATGTTCCTCCATGACTCCCTGACTATTTGGATAGAGAGGCATCAGATTTAGTATCTAACAGTAGGGAAGCTGAGCTCTGAGAAATGTTGAGAATGGTCCTGTCTCCCATAGAACCTACCAGGGCTTCACCAAGAAGCAAGGTGCCCCCAAACTCAGTTGATGATGAAGATCCATCTGCCAGAGGGACAGAAATGAAAAACTGCAGGCATAACAATGTTCAGTTTGACATCTAAAAGGTCTTTCTACACATTTTTAAAACTTGCACAGGCTTTGGTGTCCTTCTGGTAGTCATGCTGGGTTGCTTCAACTCAGTGACTCAGACCTTTACATGTCTGCAGCAAAGAAGGGGCCCATTGTCTCCTAAAGTTTACTTCTTATGAAGCATAATAATGGGCCCCAAGGAATCTTTAGGGAAACAAAAGTGAAGATTTCCTCTAAAGGAAATAGGCTGTGTAGTATAGAACTCAGCCTTGGATTTAATAGAGAGGGAACCAGAAACCATCCAACTTCCAAGAGATTCTTTCAATAGTCTGTGCATTTGCAGGTTCCTCATCTACAAATCTGACCATCTTCCCATGACTGGTTTACCCAGCATTTGCATGGTATTAGCAGACAATAGCATGCAATTGGCATGAAGCTGCAATCCAAAAATGATTTGAAATAGCAGGAATAATGTGTGGAACAATTATTAATGGTTAGAAACTTGTAGAAGCATGACTGCCTCCTGCCTGTTTCAGAGGAAGATGTAGAACTCTCAGCTCCTCCTTCACCGTGCCTGTCTGGATGCTGCCATGCTCCCACCTTGATGATAATGGACTGAACTTCTGAACCTGTAAGCCAGCCCCAATTAAATGTCCTTATAAGAGCTGCCTTGGTCATGGTATCTGTTCATAGCAGTAAAACCCTAACTAAGACACTACCTTCCACTAGATCTGCTGACAGTGCTTGTCTTGTTCTTTCAATTCTGATGTTAGAAGGGGCTGCCATTGTGGCTAATCTGGATCTGGTTAACTGTATCTGGTTCAGGTCATCTCCAGCCAAAGTCTGTGCATATAATCAATGGACTTTGCTTGCTCTCTTTCAGTTGGCTTCTAAGGTTGTTGCAGAGGGTGATTGGTAGTCCGGGAATGGTGACAGATTTTCCCTGGAGCAGTAAGCCATTGAACCAAAGATTTCACATATATTAAGCATGCGGTCTGACACTGAGCTACAGGCCACACTGTTTCTTCTCCTTCATTGTGTTTGATACATAAGCCAAGAGCTCTACTTTTAGGATATGGAGTCATTTAGACATATGGGGCAATTATTAATGATTAGACAAATTGTGGACAAACAGAGCTCGTGAGAGCCAGCTCTTCCTGCCCCTCACAAGACTCACTAACATCAACCTCATGGTTAATGGGGGAGGAGCCCAGAGGCAACTTTTAGTCTAGGTTTGTACTGAGGGCAGAGCACAGCTCCAGATGGGGTCACAGCAGGAGCAAAGCCTACTTGGATCAGATCATGAACAGAGGTGAGATGATGCCAGGCAGTTTGGAATAGGGTGGGGCACAGAACATAATGGATGTGTGTCTAATTATTTTTTTTTTAAATAGCAAACAAAGAAAACGGACAAGGGATGCTAGGCAATGTTGCCATTACTAAAAAAGGCCTTATGTTAGTTACTGTTCTACTTCAGTGAGGAGAAACCATGACCAATACTACATGTAGAAAAAGCCTTTAACTGGGGGCTTCACTAGAGCTTCAGAGGGTTAGTTCATCATCCTGGAGAGTGTGGCAGTGGTCAGGCATGGTGCTAGAGACACAGCTGAGAGCTCACATCTGATCCACAAGTTTTAGGCAGAGATAGAGTAGGTCTGGCCTGGGTGTTTGAAAATGAAAAGACCACTTCTAGTGACATATCTCCTCCAACAAGACCACACCTCCTAATTCTTCCCAAACAGTTCCACTAACTGGGACAAAGCATTTAAATATATGAGCTGATGGTGGCCATACTTATTAAAACCACTACAGAGCTCGAGGGAATCCTCGATAAGACAGTGCCTTTGGCATATAGAACTAAAGGAGGTGAGGGAAGACTTGTTGACATGGACCAGGGGCCTGGCAGAGTACAAGGTAGTGGAGGCAGCTCTGGAGCTGGCAGGCCAGCTAGCAGGACTGGAGTGAGGGGAGCTGTGGGAGGCAAGCAGGGGGGTGTGGGGACATGTGGATGTGTGTCATAAGGACTGTGGTGTCTATTTCCTATGAAAGAAGTGGGCACTGAAGGATTGGGGAATGGCAGCGAGCTCTGGGGTGGGTTGTGACACCAGCGTTACAGTGACTGAGGCAGAGAAGCAAGGTCCTCACTGCAGGAGGAGAGGTCCCAAATCCAAGAAGTGAACAGAGGTCCAAGGTAGCAGGGGTCTGAATGAGAGGCTTCATAAGCTGCTGTGCGGAAGTCCCCCACTATTGGTAATAAATAACTTCTATACCTTTGATTTTCTTTATGTGATACTGTAAGACTCTAGGAAGTTTTAACTTACCAAGGACCCTCCGAGTGAACACATGGAGTTGGGGATTGATGCAAAATGCAAGAGAAATTTATTGATTCATCATCAGCATGCTGAGGTCGCTCTGCATACCAAGATGGGATAGTGACCCCCCAGAACCAGTTCGGACACCTTATATAGGATTTTAGAGCAGCCGCCATCAGGCACAATGTGATTGGCAGAACAGTGTGACTTTTAAACTGATTGGTCTTTAGGGAATGAGGTAGCAGGGGCTTAATCAGCCCCTCTCTTCGAGCCTACATACTCTCTAACCTGTTTCTTCCAGGAGGGGAGGGGTGCCCATGTGCTCGGAGGGGGGAAGGGGACCCTGGTGGAATATCTCAAAGTTTCCGAGCTGACTCTTCAATACCATAGCAGATAGTCTGTCCATGTGAGAAGGGGTAACTTCTAAAACTTAGAAAAGAGACAAGGACAAGAGAGAACCTTGTAGTGTTGAGAATCAGGAAGTCTACCTCTTACTTGAATTAGCTACTCTAACAGAATACCAAAGGTTGGCTTAGAAACAACTCAGATGTATTCCTCACAGTGTTGGATGGTACCGTGAGCGGGCCTGAACAGGGTTCCTTGGGTTATCATAACCACCCTCTTGACCTCATCCCCTCCTTCATATTAGGGATCAGGTCACACCATGTGCATTTTAGGATGCACATTGAGATTATAGCAATGTGCTATACTTTTAAATGGGCTCATGGTGAGAATCTTCAAGGGACAATAGTGCTTGCCATTCAGGGAGTCCCTGGAAGAATGGGTTTGCTGATGTGGTAGAGCATAGAAACCTATAGTCTTATTCTGACAGCAGATTGATTTATCATAAACCCAGCTGTGTCTTAAGGCACTTGCAGTGCACTGATAGAGGAACCTTCAGAACCTGCCATGGAGGAAGCAAGCTTTTGAGTATAAGCTAAAAACATCAGCATCTTATTGGAAGAGAGATTGGGGGCTTTATTGTTGGGTTTGGTTCTTTGGCTGAATCATTGTGAATGGCAGTCGGCTGAATGGCAGGCATGAGTGCTGGCAGAGTGAGAGGTGACTTCAAGTGAGATGGTAGTGTTTCCCATTCATACGACACTGTCCAGACTGTCACCTCTACTTATGAGCAAGAAAGTCACTATAGCCCAGCCTTCCTGCTGCTACGCGTGCCTCACAGTGTCTGGACCTTGTGTCACTTGCTCTATGTAAATTGAGAATATCCCCATAGAAGCAGGGGGAGGGCGGAGGGAATGGGGAGGTTCCAAAGGGGAGATCTGGAAAGGGGGAAACATTTGAAATGTAAATAAAATATGAAAATTAAAAAAAAAATTGTTAATCACCAGGATGAATAGGTAAATATGCATTGTTTTTGGTAAGGCTCTGTGAATATCTGAAGGTCATCAGGGCTTTTCAAAACTAGGTTAAGTGCACTTTACAAACTCCCTTGAGAAATAAAGTTTTATTGCCCTCACTGGAGACAGAGCACTTAAACCACATGACCTGGGCGGCCATGCTGCTGCTAGGTTGTTTTTAGGTTGTTTCTAGGTGACATAAAGTGAATGATTCCCTAACCGGTCTGGAGTCTTACCCCTTAGATAAAAAATGCTCTTGTGAGTATTCTTCAACCCAAGTACAACCCTAACAGTAATTAGCAACAGGGTAGGTGTGGGTTCCTCACCTAGCCTGGAGTAATGAGGACTCCCTTTTGTGGCGGAGAGCAGCTGTGTGGATGCCACTGCCTTGCTTGCTTGAGCTTTGTACTTTAAATGTATTTGCCTTTTTCTTGCACTGGAATACATACAAAATCCTTTCCTTTCTGTCTTTTTATTTTATATTTATCTATTTTTTGCAAGTGTGGCACATGCCTGTGTGAATGTTGCAGTGTGCATGTTTAAGACTGTGTACAGAGGTCGGAAGTCAACATTGAGTGTGTCTTTCTATCACTTTCCACCCAATAATATTTGAGATGTTCTCTCACTGAGCCTGAAGCCCACCAACCAGGAAAGCTAGCTAGCGATCGCTGCAGGGATCTGCCTGTGCCCAGTGCTAAGATTATACATGTACTGCAGCACCTAGGTTCCTATGTAAGCTATGGATTCAGGTCCTCATGTTTATGCAACAAATTGTTTACCAACTGAGCTACCTCCTCAGCCCCAGCGTTAATCATTTTAAAGGTATAGTTCATTGATGTTAAAATATTCTCTGCCACAATTTTCAGAACTTTTGATTTTTATTTTGTAGAGTTTAAACTCTGTACCTCTTAAGCACTAGCAGCCTTCCTCCTTAAGTCATCTCTCAGTTCTTGACACTAGCAGGAGGGCATTGGGCCACAAAACCATACCCCTTTGACTATATGGATTACCTTCCTTCAGATCAAACACACATGATTCTTGTGCTTTGGTGACTGGCCTACTCAGGGTACTGACCTCCTGACACATCTATATTGTAGTAGGAATCAGAATTTTCTTCCTTTTTAAGGCTGATAGTACTCCTTGTATTGACATTCCTGTATTTTATCTATCTGTTCATCTGTCTGTGGTGCTCTGATTTTTCTTATTTTTATCTTTTAGATATAAAAGATGCTATGGTATGTATTTATGTCTTCAAGGTCTTGCTTTTGGTTTTTCTGGCTATGTGCCCACAGTTGAAGTGCTAAATGATATGGTAATTCTATATTAGTTTTTTTAATAAACTGTAGCATAATTTTCCAAAGCAGCTGGTCCTGTGGTATACCACAGGCCTAAGTTAAGCTTAAGACTTTTGATTTTATGTTCATTGTATGTTTTGCGTGTGGTGTATGCCTGTGTATATGTTGGCTTGTACATATGTAGGCATGCATGCTTGCTAACATGCACACACACATGCATGGTTCCAGTACATGCTTGTTTGTGTATAAGAGCTGACTTTTATACAGGCTGCGTGTGAATTAAAAACATTTTTTTTTCCTGGATGTCTCAGCAGCCCTGCTCCTGCAATTCTTTCAGAGTGGATTGGCTAGTACTTGACCAGGCCTGTGCTCCAGATGTGTCTCTGTTAGGAAACCTGTGTAACCCACTCCTGTCATGCAGAGTCCAGGCTGTGGGTGTAAGTAGAAAGAGACATGGAGGGGCACTCCATGGTTGAACGTCTGGCTTTTTGCCACAAAGGAAGGGAAAGGCCAAATAGCACCTCCTGTGGGCTCTAGATTCCAGGGAAACACAACCTCTGTAGCAATGGGCTCCTGTGACAGCTGCCAAGCTTGTTCAATGATAGCAGCCTCTGTGAAAGAGAAGGGCCCCTGGGAGCATGAAGCATGTCGAGTGTGCTTCACTTTGTCATCTGGTTTGTGGTTAGGTGTCAATTAATAGAACAGCACCATGATTTAGAGAAGGAGGTGCAAAGGGTCGTTCAGGAGATGTTGATAATGTGGAATTACTCTGCCCTCGTTGTGTTGGCTGCAAAAGGGAACAATGGGCTGTTCACAGCAAATTGTTTAGGGGGAAAGCCAGTCATAAGTGTTATTTCTGGTTAAGAGAATAACGAATGCGTGTGATCCACTTCTGGCAGCACTAAACACAGACTGGCCTGAGGTCAGGCTCGTCAGGGAGTTTTCTACTGTGTTCTTTGTACTAAGTGTCTTTTAGTTTTCCAGTACTAAGAACTAAACTAAAACTGCACACAAGCTGGGCAAGAGCCCAAGTCTCCTTTAGTTCTATTCCCCCGGTACCGGCTTGGTCTCTCTCTGTCTCTCTATCTCTGTCTCTCCCTGTTTCTCTCTGTCTCTGTCTTCCCCCTTTCTCCTCTCTCTCTGTTTCTCTCTCTCTGTCTCTCTCTCTGTCTCTCTCTCTCTCTCCTTTAGTCAGCTGGTCAGACAGCGTCAGGAATCCACATATGTCTCTGCCTCTTTAGTGGTGGGTTTACAAATACATACCACGTTCTCTTTCACCTGTGTTCTGAACATGGAATTCAGGTCTTTGTGTTTGTGTGGCAGGTCTTTTACTCACTGAATCATCTCTCCAGTCTCTACTTTTGCTTTTGTAAATAAAGTTTTATGAAAACACAATCATGTCCATTTGCCTACTTATTGTCTACGGCTGCTTTCCACTACAATGGCAGGGTTGAGTAATTATTACAAAGGCAGGCCCACAAAGCTTAAAGCATTCACATCTGTCTTTGTATGAGACTGTGTTCCTGACATTGCTGTTCACAGATCAGCACAGAACAGTCATTGGCCCCTGAAAGAAGAGGAAGCATTGTTGGGGGCCATTTTTCACTCATGGCTCAGTGAGCATCCTCCAGGAGATGGATGCCTAGCTTAGCATCCTTGGAGAAGCCTGTCACCTCCATCACTTTCTCAGCATGCTTAAGACCCCTAAACTAGAGAATCACTAGGTTAGAGGGAGCCTTGACTCACCCAAAAGCTCTCTCCTGAGGACCTCACTCCTCAGAGGCAGTCAGACTTGGTATGGATGTTTACTTATTATCTCTAAATGCAGCCTAGATTTGTGGACTGTATCATTTTGTAACTATTATTAAAGGACAAGGGACTGTTTCATGGATATTGGTTCCTTGGGCCTAGCTAGTGTTGTATCATATAGCATGCTAGGGATGTTTATTGAATGCCTTTCTCTCCTTTGAGAAACAAAGCTGTGATGTCCAGAATATTAGGCCTTTGTGGGAACTTTTGATGAATAGTCAATAGAAACCACAGACAGTATTATTAAATGTCCATCATACCAGGAACCTAGTTGACATCTCTAAAAGACAGAAGATCTGAATGGTCACAGCCTAACTTCTGACTGTCCTTTCTATACACTGTTCTGATTATCCAGTGGGGTCTTTATCTCCCCACACCAGCTCATGCAGTAGATATGTACTTTTGTGGTACCCAGGATAACAGATGCTTCTGGAGATGAAAGCTGGGCAGCAGCATAAAGGCAGGAAGCCCATGGTGCTGTTAGCAAAGAGTGTATTGGGTATAGAGAAAGGAGAGAAACACAGCATCAGTGTAGGAGGGTAGAGCTTTGGATGGAAGGTTCTAGAGACTCCCAGATACACCTGTTCCTTTGTTCCATGCACGACTACTTGACAGTCAGATAAGGACTGTCACTGTTATCAGTGGAAACTTTTTTGGGTGCTACTATTCAATGGGAGGATTCCTTGTGAACCAAGTTGGCTCCTGCTGAGTCCTGGGTTCTGGTGAGTGAGTTAGAATGCTTTGAGGGGTGTGATCTGCCCTTGGGAAGCCAGACATTCCTGAAGACTCCCTATGAAGCCACAAATCAGAATTAAGCATGCTGCAATAAAAATGGCATGGTTGGAGAAGGTCAGGCATGTTCTGGGTGGTATGGCTGTAGAGAAGATGTCACAATCAGATAGAACTAGGAGCTTGCAGACCAGGCCATGAGCAGGAGGATGAGGGTCTCTGAGGACATGACACTATCTTCCCATCCCTGCTTGATAGCTACAGCTACTTGGGATTGTGAAGAAAGGTAGAAGATTGTAGCCTTTACTGATGTTGATGCTTGCTCGCTTCAGGGAAAGGAGATCTTTAGATGGAGTATAAAATACCATAACAAAATACCATATACTGGGTGATTTCCAAAGAAAAATGTGTGTGTGTGTGTGTGTGTGTGTGTGTGTGTGTGTAAACAGATGCATATATTTGTGCATGTGGAGGCCCAAAGTTAAGCTCAGGTGTTGTTCCTCAGGTGCTATCCACCTTGTATTTTGAGGCAGGGTCTTCTCTTGGCTGGGAAGCCCCACCTCCCTCTGCTAACTCAGAGCTAGTATTAGGAATGCACACTGCCCCACCCTGCCTGAAAATATTTTTATCAATTATTTGCTAATTTGATACAACATATTTTGATCATATTAACTTCCTCTGCTTGTGCTTTTTAACAGCTCTCAGATTCCCCTTCTTGTCTACCCTCCCCCTAGCTTCTTGTCCTCTTTCAAAAACAAAAAGCAGACAAACAAATGGAAAAACATCAACTCCAGTTTGTGCCACTACTTCTGGGTGTGAGGTACACCCTGCTGTTTATGGTAGTGCTAAAAATTGAACTTGAGTCTTTATATTCTCATGGCTCACCAACTGAACTGTTTCCCTAATTCCTCCCTCTTTAAGATAAAGACACCAATCCCATTCATGAGGGATCAGCCCCATGTCCCATCTCCAAAGACCATCACTGTCTGGAATGAGGCTTATGCTGACACATTTGGGAGGACAACAAGCATCCAGAACTGAGTACCTACCTGACTTTTTACAGGGCTTGTGGGTTCACATATTTCCTGGCTGTGTCCACTAACAGATCTGGGAGCAGTATACCCAACCATGGGGACCTATTAGTCAAGTCTTGGTTCCTAAATTACATTTGTCATCTTAGAGAAATGGCTGGATCTGGGCCAGGGGCAGAGAAAGTACAAGGTAAGCCTGAAATATCTTTGGTATTACCAAGTCAGGAAATGTTCAAAGGATGGACGAAATGTGTCAAAGGGCATAGAAGCCAGCTGTTTGGTGTTTGCCCCAGCCAATCTTACCACTGTTGTGGAATCAAAACATCCAACAGGTAGAGATTAGAACTCATTGAGCAATGTGAGACCTTTATAATTTATGACTAGAAAGACAGTAAAGGAGAATGCCAGTGGCCAATGTAAAACAGACAGTGGGATTAAAAAGAATCATCTGTTTTAACTAGCATTATCATCATTCATTTAGTCGAGAATCTGTAGAGAGTGTCAAGCCAGTGAACGAAAGTGTGCCGAGTATGAAGAAATTTACGTAGCCCAAGGCATTTCTCCAAAACATTCTGATGCAATACAAACTGATGAGGAAAAGAACAGAGGGACGTGGGTGACCAGAGTTAATATAACACAGCTAGCCACTGTGGTCTGATGGGGACATGGAGACATTTCTGTAACATCTACAGAGTAACAACAGAATCAGAGTCTTCTCCTGAGCATCACCAAATTAAGCAATATTCTGTGAGATAACATATGCTAAGTTTTCATGTCAAGAGTATAAAAGACAAGGGAAGACCCAGGGACTGCTCCAGGTTGAGGACCAAAGAAATACTATAGGTGACCTTAGATTGTCATCACCCTGTCTTATAAGGCCAGAATTCAGACAGGTAATATATCAAGGTTAATTTCCTGATTCTAACGGTTGCACTGTAGTTGTGTAAAAGTACTTGGCATATATATGCAGAGCTGTTTGGACCTCAGTTTTTAATGAACCACTAAACTAGTGGTTCCAGAAAGGGGGAAGGGGAGCACTTATTTTTTGCAATGAACTGAGGGCCAGTGAGAAACTGTTATGCTTTTGGAAGGGGAAGATGATGTCAGAGATCATCTGGGATTGCAGAAGTTGGAGGAGTGTGAGAGATAATTGGTGTTTCTAATGTCTTCAGCTGGGAAGGTGGATTCCAGTAGAGATGAGGACGAGGGAACAGATGGGAGAGTAGTCAGCTTAGGATGAAGAAGTGTCAGTCTACAGGACAAGACAGCAAACAGAAGTCAGAGAACTGAGGTCTGAGAAAAGGCTGGGTAAGGTCTTGGCAGGTCTGATAGAAAGGTGGGTGCTGGAGCTGAGTGGCCCTCACAGCAGACATGTTATTCAATAAGGCTTTCTTTGCCATATCCCAGTGCTATCTGGAAATAGAACTCCTGTCTGGTCCTACCCTGTTGTAGCTGTCACTTTCCCACACTCCTGCTTCTCTCAGCTTGCCAACTCCCCGATGGGGCTGGACTTGCAGGCTTCCTGCACTCCTGCAGCCAGCAACTCTCTAGCTAGCCCCACATTCCAATAACCAAATAGGACCGCCAACCTCATGGTTAAGTATCACAACACCTAGCAACCTGGTAAAATCAAGACTCTTAATGCTTGTAGTTAACCAATCAGATTTATATACCAAAAATTTTTGATACACAAGATGCCAATACAATAATTTCAGAACCAACTGAAAATAATAAAAGCTGCCCACCTAAATTAGACAAATTATCCCAATACTCTAACCTTTAAGATATCATAACTACCTGTGGCTGGTTAAAGCCATGCTGGTTCACATCTGCCTTCATCTTGGCCTTCTTCCTTTTCCCTCTGACCTCTCTGTCTCTGCAACTCCTAGCTCCGCCTCCCCTCTCCCTGTCCAATCACAGGCCTCCTGCTGTACTAACTAATGTGATTGGAACAGGGAGAATCCTGTCACACTACCCATAAGTGCTATCTGGGGACAATCTGGGGCTATCTAGGGATGCTCTGGAGTATCAGGGCTATCAGAAGTATCCTGAAGTGCACTGTAGAAATGTGGTTTAAACCACACTGTGGTCTGTTTCATTTACTGTTGGAGTTTTGAAGTTGGTTTGTAAATGCTCCTGAGAACAGGGCTGATTCAGTCTAAGACGAGAAGGTAGAATCAAGTGCCACTGCTCTCTCTGTGGTTTTGCAGCTGGTCTTTAGAGTCATTTGTGGTTGCTGCTGTGGTCCTAAAAGCCACTAGATGACCCTGAGGTTGAATAACACATTCACTTGTGTTTCCTTTGTATTTGGTTCATCTGAAATCTGAATGGCTACCAAGTGCTTAGATGCTATAGTTCAGAGAGATGGCGACCATGTGTTTCCTGCTCTGGAGGAATCAGTGTGGGAGTGGAGAGATGTGAATGGATAAGTCTTAAGGAGGCATGGGAACATTTTAATGGGGGCAGAAGAAGGGCTGAGGAAGGAATCTCTTTGACTGTAGAATGGGAGGAAGCCTTTAAGTCAAGAACTATGTATTTCTTCTAAGAATGACATATAGGTGATCAGACAGGGTTTGAGGAGGTACAGGAGCCTCAGACAGACATAGTAGTGGGGTATGGGTCTTCAAGGATTTGTTTGCCTCCCTGCCAGGCCTTCTGGGCTCTGAAGAATGTAAAATGAATTGAGGGCCTTTGTGTCTGTAGGTCTTTACACATCTATGTAAACAGCCACTGGAGTTTTCTAGAACTAGAAAGGCTTTCTTATCCCACATCAAGGCTTCCTGCCTCCTAGATTATTTATGCAGGGAATAACTGCACAGGTGGTACAGAGATCTCCATGATGAATTTTGGTATGTAGGAATGTGGGCAAGTATGTAGTAAAATTAACTTTTTATTTAAAAAAAAAAAACAGATCTGAAGAAAAGTAGAAAGTGTGGTACAAAATATCAGCACTAATTTCTGTCACATTCATGGATGTCAGGACGCTTCCAGCCTGCATCCTGAGAGTGAAGACATTCTCCTACATATAGACAGAGCGCTGTCATGCCTGAAAGAGTCACCACTACCTCAGCAAGAGCCTCCAATCCACAGTTCTTATTCAGAAATTCTGCCTGGGCTGAGAGATAGCATAAGCCACAAAATATTTTGTGGATAGATAGATATCCACAAAAGCATGAGGACCTGATTTAGATTCCCCAGAACCAAAAAAAAAAAAAAAAAAAAAAAAAAAGAAGCTTAGCCTGTGTGTTTGTAATCCTGTGCTGGAGAGGCAGAGCCTGGCAGATTACTGCAGTTCATTGGCTACTAGCCTGGCTCACTTAGTGAGCCTTAGGTACTAGTGACAGACCCTGTCTCAAAACATAAGGTAGGGGCTAGGGGGACAGCTTACTGCTTCAGGTGCTTGCAGCACAGCTATGTAGGCTAGATTGGGAGTGCCAGAAACCAACTGAGCTTATGGATATGAGGAGCCACCTGGAATTCCAGCCTTGGGAGACACAGACACAAGATCCCAAGCAAGCTGGCTCTTGAGACTAACCACAATGGGGAGGGAGCTCTGGGTTTCATTACGAAACCCTGCATCCTATAATACGGTGGAAGAACAATTGAGAATGATTCTTAATATCAATCTCAGGCATGTGCATGTGCGCATACCCATGTGTGCACGTACCCACACACACGCATTGCCACCCCCCATGGAATGGAAACAGCAGGGTGGGCAGCTCCTGAGAAACTATCTGATGCTTCCAGCTGGCTTCCACGTGCACCAGAACACAAGTATACCCCTACACAAACGTCCACAGCCACACAAAGTGATTGTCTGTGAAGGGGTTTCTAGATTGAGTGGATTGAGGTGGGAAGACCCCTTCTGAATATGGCAGTAACAGTCTAAGGGCTGAGGTCCAGGCTTAATGAAGAGGGAAAAGCTAACTCCGTACAAGCGTTTCTCCGCTGTAACACACCATGAGCCAAAATAAGCCCTGAATTCCTTAAGTTCCAACAACATGAAGCTAGTTAATATGGAGTTTGATTCAACGAGTGACAGTTTGCTGGTCCATGGAGTAGTGGATAAGGAGTTGGCATTTCCAGCATGTTTGATATTATAGTCTAGGATTGTTCCCACATAGACAGCCCTTAGACTTTGGGAGTAGCCATAATTTAGAGAGGTTACTTGGATTCATTCCAGGTCTATGGACAGAAAAACCCTGTCTCAAGTTGTCTTTGTCTCTGTGCTTGTTCCATTTTAGGTTCAGGTGTAGATAGTGTTTTAAAATGTGTGGCCTTGGTGGCCCTGTTTTCTCAGCAGCTGATGCAGAGCAGGCTCACAGTCTGCAGCCAGGCTGAGCTGTGTGAGCTGCACAATCAGCTGCAGAGGGAACAGTGTCTGTGTGAGCTAGGCCCTGTGTTCTCATTGCTATTCCTCCGGGTGGAGCAGCAGAAGCGCTGGCTGATGCACATGGTCCTTTCAAGGGCAGGAGCTCCTGGAGGAAGTGGGAACTGCCCTTGGACCCTGGCTCTGAGGATGTGTTCTCACACTTTTCCCCCCTCCCCTCCTTCACATGTAGGTTCAATTTGACCTTGTTTTATTTTAAGTTACTCAATAACTTGAAAGCATTAGGGAATTATTTTCTGAAATACACTAGCATTCTCAATAAAGCAATTTAATCTGATTCTTGTGACCTACATGAGCTAATGGTTTATGAGAAATCCGTTTTCATTTAAATCTGCATTTGTTGTTTAACTCCTACTGCAGCTACATCTCTGGGAAGGCTGTCAGAGTGTGCATTACTGTAAGGAGACCATTTGTGTTGGCAAAAGCTGATGGATTTTCATAGAAGCCTTTGAATCAAAAGCAAAGGGAAGCATACTCTCATTGCCTCTGACAAAATACCCAACAAAGCACACAAAAGGAGAGATAGTTGTCTTGGCTTAACGTATGAGCAAATGAAGTGGCTGAGAAGTGACTGGTTGTCTTGGATCCAAACTCAAGAAGCACAGACAGATGACATAGGTCCTGCTTAGCAAAGTATCCTCATATTTCTGCTATAAAGTGTCTTGAGTGGTGCATACAGATGCGCATGATGTTCTAGGTGCCCATGAAATGGCAGCTGACTGACACAGCTACCATGAGATCTTGGTGGATAGGAATGTCACATTGTAGTATACTGAGAAACCAGGTATACTGTCACCAAATTGCTAGTGGCGACTGAAAGCATTCTTGTATTTGGCCAGGCATAAAACACATGGAAGAACCCCTAAGATCCCACTAATGTTCTGAATGAACCTAAAAAGAGTCTCCATCTCCCACCTCTCTGGTCTCCCTACCCCCTTTCTATGTGTATGTGTGGAGTATTCATGTGGGAATGGCAGGGGTTGGGGTGGGGTTAGGGTGGCAGTGCCCAGAAAGCAGAGGTCTTCAATTCTTCTCAGCCTTATCTCAATGTTTTGAGACCAAGTATCTACTGATTCTGGAGCTTGAAATCCCCAGATAGGCTGCACAGGAAGTCCCCAGTATCCTCTTGTCTCTGCCTTTCTGTCTGGTGTGACGGGCACACGTCTCTGCACCTGGATTTGTATGAGGGCACCATGACTTTTAACACCCTGGAGGTCTTCATGCTTGGCAGCAAGCACTTTACCCACTGAGCCGTCTCCCAAGCATGCTCTTAATTACTTTGCATTTATAAAACATCTATATTGTTTCATATAATCCTAAATAAAATTTGACTAATTAACAAAGATAAATGCACTGTTGGGCTTTTTGTGTGTGTGTTTTTGTTTTGGCAAGGGAAATGAAATCAGAAATAGAGCCCACTATCAATTAATTGTAGGGCATATAGAATTTGCTAACTAGAATATGTATGCTATTGGGGAAATGATTTTGCCTGACTGAATTGAGATGTCGATTTTCACTAAATAAGGTCTGTCAGTCATTTTAAACCTGCTAACTCAGCACAAATAAGTAGCCTCTAGTATAAAATGAATCTGCAGCTCTTTATAGTAAAGTTTATGTTTTAAATATACATTTTGCTGTTTAAATGCTTTGAGATACGTGGCATATATGTACCAGGGTTTAAAAAACAAAATCAGAAATAGCCACACACTGGGAGTCACAGTTCAAATCTCTGGCTTGTACAAATGCAAAATACTCACAAACTGGCCCTGATCCGAATGTAGTGCTGGGTGGGGAGAGATGGGTAAAGATGCTTGACTTGCAGTGAGTCTGCAAAAAAAAAAGCTCAAGGTTTAGGATTGGGTCTTAATTTCAATAAAATGAACTGGATTTGATGTGGCCTTTCTGTACACTGATGATAGCTGTAGACCATGAGACCCATATATTCCCCACACAGACTCAATTTAGAATATTTAGACAATGAGTGAGAAATGACTCAGTGAGTAACAGTACTTGCCACCAAGTCTGGTGACCTGAGTTTGATTCCTGGGACCCATATGGTGCAAGGGAAAACACACACACACACACACACACACACACACACACACGTGCGTGCATGCACATATGGAAATACAAACACACAAATACACATACACACATACACATATAGACACAGATACATATACACATGCGCACACACTACACATATATGCATATAAACACACTGCTAAGGTCTGAGAATGAGGGACCATCAGATATGCTTGTTCATACTGGAGTTATCTGACAAACAAATGCTAACTCTGCATCATCTTCCAGATGGGCAAGCGTTATTCGTGTATAAAGATGAGTCCGTTTAAAGTGCTCAAATTAAACACACAGCCAAGGGAAGACAATGGATTCTAGTGCTTCTCCTTGTTCCTGCTGTAACCACAGCCCAGTGCGCAGAGGCAATGGAGTTTTCCAGATCACAGCTGGCTCTGGTTGGAGTCAGTTGTCTTTGGATACGTGAGAATGACCCCCAGGAGAGCCTTACAGCCACTTCCCTTCAGCTCCTGAGAGATGGGAGGAAGCATTATGCTCAAGGCTTAATCTCTATAGAGACTCAAAATATTCATGGCTTGGTCCCTTCTGTTATTGCTGTTTATATTTTCTAAAAAGGCTTATTATGAAAATATCTGTTTATTGTCTGTCTACTAAACCCCTTGATGGACTCTTGATTCCACATGCCATAGAGCAATACCATAGAGATCATTCCTAAGATGGGTTAGTAGACAGCTTGAAGACCCAGGGCACAATGTCTGTCTTTGCACTAGCAGATCTCTTACCTTTCTTCGAGAGTCTCTCATTAACTGCCTTGTGTGTGGGCACTGTGCACACATTGACTCTTTATTCTTGAGGAAACAAGAAATGGCTCTTTTGTTTAAAAGTCTTTGTTGCCCCAGATAAACCCAAATTACCCTTCTTCCAAACTCACTACCTGCCCAGCATCCCTTGCCTGATATCACCGCCCAATATCTCTGATGGCCTGAGCATGAAAGAACCCTAATTTTTCCTCTTTAGATCCCCAAGCTTTAGAAATAGTGTCTTATATTTTAAGAATGTTTCAATGAACATTACTCTGTGGTTTTCTGTATGAAGCATGACTATGAAGTCAAACAAATACTTTATATCCAAAAACATCATGCTAGGTTATATACATATAGACACAGGCACTGCCAAGATGCCTCAAGTGGGTAAAGGTACTTGCTGCCAAGACTAATTGCTTTGAGTTTGATTTTTGGGACCCATATGATAGAAGAAGAAAAGCAACTCCTAAAGATTATTTTCTGACCTACATATACATGCTATAGCGCATATGCACTTATATAGAGACACATTCACACAAAATAAATGTATACGTGGGGTGGATATACAGACTAGGGGATCTTGAGTCATGGGCTTCCCATCTTGGGCTGTGGGGAAAGGAAAGATATATCATAAACAAGCAAATAAGTACACTCAGGATATGCTAAATCAATTTCCTAACAGAAATTGTAGATGCATTTCAAATCCATAATTGCAAAAATAGAAGACAAGGCAGAAGCTGCAAGAGGAAGGGGTGAAGGCAGGTGCATGGGTGAACCTGATGAGGCACAGGGACGTTTGGAGGGTGGTGGAAATATCTCAGGGGGCACCGACGTTACATTACAGGGGTGAAGCATTTGTCAGAACTATCAACCACACACTTGAGATATGCGTGTCTTATTGTTAATTAGCTTTGTTTCAAGTTTGGATTTTTAAAATACATTTAAGAGAAACAGAAGAAATCTTTTGAGTTTATTGTTAGGGTGAGAAAGACAGTTAATGATGGATAGCATTGCTTTGCACCACTGTTCACTATCTACTGTCAGGGTATGGACATTCTTTCTTCCTTTCTTCCTTTGCCTAAATGGGAAATCAACCCTCATTGAGTTACTGCAGCTGGCAGTAAGAGAAAGCTGAAGTAATGAGCAAACTGACAGCTGACTGTTGGAGGTGCTTAATTTTAGTGCCAATGCCTTCAGGGATTCTTTGCAACTCCAGCTTGAATCTTAACTTGAACTATGAATCACGAGTGCCAAGGGTCGGTGGGGAGACTCAGCGACACTCTGCTCAAAGAGAAGAGCGTTCCGAATGGCTTCAAGTCTGCTTATGTAAAAGGGTGTCTGAACCCCACCAGGCTTTATAACTTTTCATTCTTCTCAGCTTTGCCATTGAATGTTACTTGAGTTAGTTTAAAGGAGTTTAAAAGGTTTTGTGTGTGTGTGTGTGTGTGTGTGTGTTTACATGAGTGTGTATGTGTAAATGCGTCTAAGTAAAAGCGTCTTCACAAACAAGTGGGCTTATTTGTTTTGTAACTCAGAGCTTTCCCTCCACACTTCTCCTACTAGCCTTCAGATACCAGACTCCAGTGAGCCTCTGTTAGCAATGAATTATACATTCCGGAATGTCTGAGCATTTGTACAATATCTTTCTGCACTAGTGAGGGCTTTCAAAAAGGACAAGACCAGTAAGAAATGGATACAGAAAGGTGAGAGGGAACAGGATGATGGTGTCTGAGATGTGTGACACTCCTCCGTAACACACTGCTGTGTAGAACAGAGACTAAGGAGGCTGCATCTGCATCCACTCAGCTGCTAGTGGCTGCTATAACTCTGCAAATGAATGTAGGATTCATGTCCATATCAAGAGCAATTTATCATCATGTCTTTACGAAGTTCCACTACATGAAGAGCTTCCTTTCATGTGCAGTTATCATGAGTCCCATATTCCTGCCCATGTGGTTTAATATTCTGGTCCTGTTTTCATTAAGGTATTTCTTAGTATTAGGATGTTGGGTATGATAGGTAACTGTAGGTGTTAACTTGCCTGGATCAGGAGACACCTAGACATTTGGTAAAGCAGCGTGCTGGCTAACCAGGGGTGGTAGTTCATAGTTTACACTTGATGTACCAGTCATCTGGAGGCTGAGGCAGGCTGGTGATGGTATGTTCAAGGGCAGCTTAGGTTACATAGTCGGACCTTGTCTCCTCACCACCAAGTACGGATTAGATAGGCAAGACTCTCTCCCAGTGTGCCCAGAAGCCATCCAGTAAGCCAGCAGCCCAGGAAGAACAGATATGTGACTTGGGCCTTTTCATTTCCCCTCTCCCCTAGAACCAAAGCACCCTTGTCCACTGCCCTGACATGGAAAGCACACGCATGCTCTCTGGCCTTTAGACCCTGGGGCTCACTCCAGCAGTCCTTGTTCCTCAGGCTTAGATAAAACAAGAATTTTCCCATGAGTTGCCTCATCTTCTACTTAGGACTTGGACTGAGAGGCAGCTGGGCATTCCAGGATCCTCAGTGAGACAGGCAGCCTGCCCCCAGACTTGTCAGCAGTGATAATCCTGAGCTAGGGCCCTCCTCACTTCCCTCTTCACTATCAGTGTTCATCCCTAGGATCAGTGGGTCAGCCATTGTGAGTGTTCTTTGCTCTAGCCTGATTCCTGCTCTGTCAATCACTTTACCTGTTGCACCTGTAAAGCAGTGACATTGTATCCCTGAGCCTTCTTATTATGAAAATTCTTTGCATTCTGTAACTTGCTGCAGAGATTACCTGTTGGTGAGGTGAAAAGTTTTCCTATCCTATCTTAGGAGCAGTGTCTGGGGCCTGTGAATTAAACTGACAGAAAGCAGATTACAAGAGACAAATATTTGTTTAACATGTGATTTGGGCTGATTGTTGGAGGAGTAACCGGAAGGGTTGGCTAGGATGAGAGATCTTAGGCCGAGTTGAGTGGGGGAAAGGGCAATGGGGAACAGTGAGAAAGACAACGGAGGAATCTTAGGAAAGACACTGGGGTTTCTAGGAGCATGAATGGGAGGTGAGAGTGTGACAGTAGTGATTGGGGTCTTGGAACTCAACAGAAGGGATTTATAGTTATTTACTCTTCTCTGATCTGGGATGGACCTGCCCTAGAGTGGGAATTCTTTGCAGGATTTCTCATAGGTTTTTACTGTGAGCCAGATGAGAGATGCTCTCAGAAGGCTTAGTTTTCATCTGTTGACCCCCATACACACTCTGCTTGAAGGATCATTGTACTAAACTTGAGGGTGTATGACAGTCACTGCAGAACATAGCTCTCTACTGCTTATCCGTGACAGCCTTTACATCCTGAATACCTATTGTCAAACTGATGATACATTCCAGATACCTAGAATGCACTGAGAATCAGAAATTAGTACCAAGGATGCCACAGCCAAGCCACTATTTCTCTGATGTAATGAGACAGCACTAAAAGCCTTAGTTACACTTTCAAATCAAACTTTCTGTCTGTCTGCCTGCCTGCCTTTTTTCCTTCCTTCCTTCCTTCCTTCCTTCCTTCCTCCCTCCCTCCCTCCCTCCCTCCCTCCCTCCCTCCCTCCCTTCCTTCCTTCTTTTCTCCCTTCCTTCCTTCCTTCTTTTCTCCCTTCCTTCCTTGCTTTTTCTCTTTCTTTCTTTCTTTCTTTCTTTGGGAATTTGAGGTTGGAGTAAAAGCAGTGAGGAATGGCAAGGCCTCATGGCACACTCCCTGTAATCCTAGAATTTAAGAGACAGAGATAGGACAATAGAGAGCTCAGTGCCATCCTGGACTACAGAGTGAGACCCCATCTCAACGTCAGCACAGCAAAAATCAGAACTGTGTGAGGGGGTCACTTTATGAAAATATGGGTGGATATAGACAGTGGTAGTCTAGCACGCAAAGGGCCCTGGATCTCTATCCCAATACCACCAAAAGTATATATTTACATAGGAGTTTGGGGGTCTTCAAAGGTTCTGGATGGCCTACACATGAAAAGTAAGGGCTATTGAGGTCCCTAACTAGGGAGGCCTTTGGTTTCTGAAAGCGTGAATTTGTCTTTGGAGCTGAGCCCCATCTACTCATGCATAGTTAGTGTCTGTCAGATCATCACAGCCCTGGTCCCCAGCAATGAGTAAGACTTGGCTTTGGACATCTTCACTATCTGCCTGGATACATTCTTAAGGTCTTCCATCTGCTCCCCCAGAATAATGCTTAGCCAAATGCAGAAAACCCCAGTGTCCTCCCTTCTAACCTGCTCTTCACAGTGAAGCCTTAAGGTCCAGTCTTCTCTCTGTTTCTAACGTGCAGCAAGAGTTCATCAGTGAAGCTGACTTCCTTCATGGTCAGTTACATGTACATGGCAGTGGAGAAAAATCTCCTTTCTGCCTGCTCCTCCTCTGTCCTGTGCTTCTCTTGGCACAGCTCTTCCCTTCAGAATGTACATTCAGTCTCCAGGGCAGGGACACTTGTTTGCCATTTGCCATGGTGACCCTAGTGCCCTGAAAGATGCTTGGCATGTGGTTCTCAATGAACATTGGTATACTGGTATGAATGGCCTTGCCTAATGGGGGTGCAAACCCTTGGTGAGACTTAGCCTCTTTGTTTACCATCTCGTTGACTTTATCGATTTTCCAGACTCCTCACTTACTCCCATTCTGCTCACATTCTGGCAGCCAGGCAAGTTGATGGAGCCAATTGTTTTTCACTCTTTCTGGGGCTGGCATCTTTTATCATTTCTTCCCTCTGGGAAGCCTGGGCTCCCCTGACAGTCTTTTATAGTTGTTCTCTACTTTATTACCATCAGCAACTTTTTCTTGGCTGTTACTGGGATATAGAGCAAATAAAGACAGTGGGAAGTGATGGATGAATAAAGACCGAGCAGAGAGATGGGGGATGGCACATGTAGCTTTGGCCTCTCGCAGGAGCCCTGTGGCCATGCAGCTTCTTCTTTGCGAGCTAGATTTGGGTTGCCTGGACTAGTTGGGATGACAGGGATGTCTTACTTGATCCAAGAAGGTCACTGATCAAATATTAAAGATTATCATTGTTTCTGGGAACAGTAGTGTTGTTTCTGCAAGAGCGTTAGCTCTAGCTAGATGCGTTCTTTGAATGGGCACAAAGAGAGTAATTAATGTTTGCATCAGTTATTCTACTGTGGCTGTGACCACAGGACCTGACATAAGTGACTTAAGGAAGGAAAAGTTTTTTGGGCTTTAGTTTCATGAGATCCCAGTCCATGCCTACAAGGGATGCCATGGTGGAGTTCTTAGTGTTGTGCATTCTGCATAGGTTCCTCATAGCAGACCAGAAAGCAGACAGAAGCCTGCTCTATGACCTTCTGAGAGCCAAGTCCCACATTCTAAAGGTTCCGTAGTCAAGCACATTGGTGGCAACAATGGGAAAGAACACTGTAAACATGAGCTACTGGGGTATCCCAGATCGAAAAGTGTAGCAACTTCTAGTGTAGGCTACCACAAATAGCTTAGATGCTACTCACGATATATATATATATATATATATATATATATATATTTCTTCAAGGTCACCAATATAATTTTTCTTTTGCTAATTTGATTTATACCAAGTACATCACACCTTGAATCAACACCATCTCTGGAAGCCATGGCTGGTTGGTAGGTTAGGTTTCTCAGTGAGAGGATTGTCATGTACTACTACAGGGCTCCCGGCCATAGCATGCCTTCGGCTCCATGGCATATACAGGCATGTAGGGCAATTAGGCTGTGGCTAGGACAGTGACTGTGTGGTGAGTAAACTTCAGAAGGTGGAAGGTCACTGGGGGCAGTGAACGTCATAGGTATTCTGTTATTTTTCTTCCTATTCAACTACTGAAATTCCACCCCACCCTCCCTACTTCTGCCTGTAACCACCGGCACTGTCAGCATCTCCTTCCCCATTTTTCTCCATTGTTAAGACTTTTAAAGGATAGATTTACTCTAGACTCTTGGCTTCTTCAAGTACAGAAACTCAGAATACTCCAAAGAGAAATTTTACAATGATTGGAACTTATGCAGTGGATCCCTCAATTGAACTTTGTCAGGATGCAGTACCCGCTGCCTTACTCCATTAAAGCCATGGCTATTGTTCCTCTGAGTAGACTGTTGACGCATGAAGGGCCCCATGTCCTGGAAGAATTGTTCCCTGCTGCAAGAAAGCTAGAAGCCAAGGACTTGCCTGCTACCAGGTCATTTCCTTTCTGGCCACTAATTGGGTATATTTGCTATGACACACTACAATAATTAAATAGTCTGGCCAGCTCAGTACCAGATAAAATAGAATGCTAGGTTTTTTGCCCAATCTCATAGCTGTTTCAGTAGGAAAAAAGAGAAGCAATGTAGTATAAAGTTCAATTCTTGAGACTTCTTTTAATGTAACCATTAAAGTTAGGTCTTTCTGGAGATCATCAAATGTGAGAGTGGAGATCAGGTGGATATAACCACTATATGCTGTGGTTCCCTAGAGGCTTCCTGGTAAGTCCCAAAGCTAGGGATGCATGGGAATGCCTAGCTGCGAATGGAGTGAGCCAACTTGGATTGTCTAGTTCACCAGCATCTACTTATGTACCAGTTCATGGGCCTGGACTTGCACAAAGCTATTAGAACTGTAAAAGTCAAACTCACACTTGTATTTTTATAAAGTTGTACAAATCACAAAGTAATATGAAATAGCTCCAGATCCTTGATACCAAAGATCCCTGAGCTATAGTAATACCCCACACAGACTTAATGTGCATAGTGAGCAAGAGATATTGGACATATAACCAGGCACTGTTTATGAGAACACACTTGAAAATAAGTTTTGTCTTGAAAGCTGTAATTTTCTGGCAATATCCTCCTTTGGCCACTGTTCCTTATTGTGTGGTCTGTTTTCCTCTTTGATCTTTACTTTAGGTTCTTTGAAAAAATAAATTGCAGTGACACTTAAAAAATTGGTCTAATATATTCCAGCCTATACTTGTGCTTGTGCATTCTACCGAAGTTCTCACTCCCTTTAAAATTTCATGAGTATTTTATTTGAGTATCCCATCTTGCTCTCAAGGAAAGCAATGCCAAACTCAAATTCCCAAGGCAACGGCTGGTGTGTGTGTTTGTATAACATACTTGACAAGAGCTTGGAACTTCTTCTCCAGCCTCAGTGGACAGAGCTCTTGCTCCCTCTCCTGTATCGGTGACTTGCTTCTCTTGACTTCATGATGAAAGAGAACAGAAGAGTGATTCATCATTAGCTTCAGGCCTCAGCCGCAGATGTTTTCCTTCTTTCTACCTAGCTGATCACCATCATTACTAATCATCTTCCAGAAAGCAAACTGCAATACCATACAGCCAGGTTGAGTATAGAACAAAGCGATGAACATTAGAGCTGCCACTGGCAAAAAGGCATTAAGAGGTGTACCATCAAAAATAAGAGTGTGTTTCCACTCTGCCTTGGTGGAACTTAGTTGGGTAGAGTTGGAAATTGAGTAGAAGAATCTAATTTTAAGGGAAGTTAACATTAAAATTAAGTGAACATTTCTCTGCTTCTTGAATCAGGTTGCATGTTGGCTTTATTGAAAAAAGACAGTGCTGCAGGCCTTGGAGCAGGGCCAGGAAGAAGAATTGCATTTGCTCTGGCATGCTGTTCAAAGTGGTATCTCTCCGATAACCAGGAACTGCCTGTGGGCACTTTTCCTGGGCAAATCCCAACTGCAATACTCTGAGCAGAGAGGTAAACTCACTTGACCTTCATCCAGGCTCTACCATCTCCACTGGGCTGATGAGGTCACAGAGACTCAACGAGGTTAAGTAACTTGCCCTCCTGTCATAGTCAGAGGTGACAAAAACCAGAAATAAGAAAACCAGACTGATTCCATCTTGCTTTGCGATCATTATACTGTTCCCTGAGCTATTACTTAGAAGATGAGGTAAATTATATGAAGGGAAGATTAATCAGTACATTGGCATATTTGGTTTGGTACTATGAAACATTTGTCTCCAACTGTGTTTACAGTGACAGTGTTTTGTCAAGTATAGTTGTTAAGAAATGGTCTCTCATAAAATTTCAGCCATCTGTCATTTTAGTAGTTTCCTGTGATTTTTTTCCTGCTACCATAGCTTAAAATAGCCTCTCCTTCTCCATATACATTCGCATCTATGGGTCATGCTATCTCTCTGTCCCCATATGAGCATGCAAATCCATGGGTCATGTTATGGCTTGATCTGTAGCAGTGGGTTTGACACTAAGAGTAGCTAAGTATGATTCATCAACACACCTTGAGGAGTTTTGGTTTTGCTTTCTTTTAGAAAAATAAAGTATCCCAGGTACACAGTTAGAAGGAGTATTACTGGATTCACATCTAGCTGCTCACCCACCAGTCAGCAGCCAGTGCTCAGCAGACAAAACTTTGGGAAGGAAGGTTGCCAGTTTTACTCGGTGGCAGGCATCCTGAAAATATGGCAAAGCTGTTGTCCTGAAAGCTTCATGGGTAGCTCAGGCATAGGCACTGAAAGGATTTTTTTTTTTTCACAGAGAGGGAAAAAAGAAGGAGACAAGGGGCAAGAAACAAGAGATCCCAAGATCTTCATTGCTAAGGGCATGTGTGTCCCTTTTTTTGTTTGTGCTTCTGTAAACCCGACCTCCTGGGTCTTGTTCCTGTAGTACCTTGAGTAAACCTCACTACCCTGCAAATTCAACCTCACAGCGATTGACAGCTCACTGCTCTGTATCAGTTAATAAGTAGATTAGAGAGTAAGGACAATGACCTTCTCTGATATAATTTGAAGCTAACCTTGTTGTGGGTTTTATACATTTAAAGAAATATTCTTCAGCAGTTAGCACTGTAATAATTTAGGGTGGCTCCTCTTTAGGAGGTGAGGCATAGGGGAGGGCAAGTGACCTTGGGTAGGGCAGAGGGAAGACCACCCACAAAGGAGTGGCTACCTCTCCAGCACTTTACCTCTCCATTCTAGAGTTTCTGCTGAAGCAATGCACCCACTTTTCCCTTTCTTGAGCCCATGGCTCACATTCCCTTGACTGTCCTCCGTTCTCTCGTGTCATGCATTGACTTTCTCACGGTGGTTTAAATACCTTCCTGGAACTTGCTGTGGAATATATCCTAAGCAAACTCATTGCATGTCACCTCTGTCTCTCTCAGTGACACGGTGGTGTTCTTTTCAAGGCTTTGCTTTGACTTCTTTGTGCTGTGACCTCTTCATTGCTGTTCATTGCCTGACCCTACTCTATGCGAGTAAGAACTCAGTTCTCTTTAAGGGGATGATGGCCACTGGGACTTTAACTAGGCTCCAATGAATATATGGGTAACACAAATTGGACTTAGGTTTTTTTTTTTTGAGGGCCTCACAAGGATAGGAAGGGGAACTTGGGAGGAATGGAAAGCAAGTGCAGCAAAATCTGATTAACAAATTAGAACTATAGTGTTGTGGAGAGTTTGAATGATACAGGTCGTCCAGAGGCTAATAACCTTACCTTAGGTTACCATCTGCCACCTCTGTATCAGAACTAACGTCCCATGACTATCTAATGCTAGAGAAGCAGTTACAGTAAGATAGGGGAAGCTTTTCTATAGGTCTAACTACGATGCCGTTGGATGACATTCTTAGCTTGTGGGTTGGAGCAAACTAGTTGTCTGCCCGTACCCACCTCTCTGACATAGCACCAATGCTGCCTTTGCTTATGGCTTCTTTTGTTCTATAAAACTGTAAAACTCTTTCCACATTGAAATATGGAATTTGGGGTAACCTAAATCTGTGTTCCCAGGCCATGGTCACTCAAATGGCTCCAGAATGAACTATTCTTTATTTCTTTTCAGATGAGGGCTGTGTTGTTTTGTGTCAGTGTCCAGAAAACCTCTTAGCACATTGCATCGACATCTTGTTGACTCAAGCCATGGCTCCTCTCTACCTAACCTGATAGTCTGTTCACAGATCTTCCCAACCTGACCCAGACAGATCAGTCTTACTCTTTAAACTTTTCAGTGTTTTTCCATTGCCTGCTATAAAGCCCCATGTCTGGCACTTGCTGCTGGCCACAGTCCTC
The DNA here is from genome assembly GCA_019843965.1 of Rhynchomys soricoides. Taxonomy (NCBI): domain Eukaryota; kingdom Metazoa; phylum Chordata; class Mammalia; order Rodentia; family Muridae; genus Rhynchomys; species Rhynchomys soricoides. Next base: position 2,104,827 of record JADRCH010000226.1, on the reverse strand, counting down.
AGTCTACAGCCCATACTGTCTTCCTTTCCTGTGGGGTCTGCTTTCCTGGCCTATGGAAGAGAACTCAGACTGTAGGCATTATGAGAAGTAACTTATTTATCTTATCTTTGCCTTACTGGAGGTAACCTGAGACTTCCCTCTATCACTGTGATGTTTCCCCAGCCCTTAATTTATCTGCTGATGATCCCAGGCATTGAATCCGGGACTCACTCCATGCTAGGGAAACATTCTAGTGCTGAGCTGGAGTTTCTTTCCTTCAAAAGTGAATATGTCAAAGACTGAACATAAGAGAACTGTAAAATTCTTTGAGAAGACACCTGTAAGTCACCCCAGAACTAGATCAAGCTCTCTACTGTGGGAGGCCGAGGAATCACTAGGTCATGGACGCTGCTATTTTCTTCACTGCCAACAGCCTGCCTAGCCTCTTACTCTGCATGCGTCTCTCTAGACGCATGAACTCTAGACGCATGAACTCTCTAGAGTTCATATTTTTTCCTAGACATCCTTGACTCCTCCAGCTTTTCTGACATGTTGTAACAAAGCTGATGCAGATACAGCTCCCAGCTCTAATTTGGGACTATGTGTAGGCAGACACTAAGTCTTAGCTACTATGACAGATCTAAAACCCAGGCAGAGTGGCACTCACTTGTAATCCCAGTGAAGGCACATGGGGTGAAGGGAGGCGTGCCCCTGGTAGCTCACTGGCAGGAGGGCTCACTAGACAGCTGTGTCTAGACTGTTGGTGAAATTCCAGGCAGATAAGAGATGATGCCTCAAAACAAAAAATGGAAGGTGACAGAAGAATGACTGAAGAATGGGAGGTTCCTGTGACTCCCACATGCATGTGAACAGACATGAAGAGACGTGCTCAAACATATATTCACACAGTGCTGGACACAGATCCACCTTGTACATGATAGACCCCCTCAGATCAGTGACTAGAGATGTGGTTGGTTCTGATATGGACTTTTGGAATGTTGTATTGTTAATTTTAGTTTAAGTAACATATCAAAGCAACCTTTTAAGTAGGTTTCTCTTTTAATTGTTGAATTTTATCAGTGGTTAATTTTTTGTATTGTATGTTTACTGTGCATATCTTTCACGAGGCTCCTCTTGCCCTGTTCCAGGCAAGGTCTCTCTTATTTCTGCTACTGTGCTATGTGCTAGCTGGCCTCATGTTTCTGGCCAGTTCTGTCCTGACTTCCAGTCTTACTATACTTTAGAATGCTGGTATTACAGATGTGGGCTGCCAGCTGCAGCTTTAGAGACTTTTCATGTGTTCTGCCATCTGAACTGAGGTTGCCAGGCCTCTATGACATGTGTGTTTACACTTGGAGCCATCTCTTTCTGCAAGTAGGCTTCTTTTCATGCAGTCTAAAATTTTATTTTAACAATGTGTATATCTAAGAGGGTGATTGCTTTTTTTTTTTTTATTTCCCAAAGAAAATTAAATTAGAAATATAAAAAGTCCAGGCAAATAGTTCTTTCTAGAATCATGATTCCATGCAAAGAAGTGGAATGTGGATGCTTTCTGGCAAGAAGCAGACCTGGGCAGCCTTCCTTGAAAACCTGAGGAGAGAAGGGATAGCCCTCAAACCTCATTTCAATTTCAACAAGTGTCTCCCCTGATACTAGGGAGGCCTATGCACTTTTACTGTATATAATATATATAGTCTTCCTGTTAGTCTTCACTAATAATTGTGATCAGTGAGATTTTTACTTTTAGGAGGTGGGGGCTAGGACTCGGTAGAGCACCTTTCTGGAGTGTGTACCGCCCTGGGTTCATTCCCCACTACTGCTGAAAATCTCACCAAGTTTAACCTTCAGGCAGGCAAGCCTAAGTAATCATGAAATGAGAGAACAGACTTGAGTTTCCTCTGTGGGGTTGGCCTGCAGTGCTTCCAGACCCATTGCTGCCCTGCCTTTGGTGTGGGTTTCTCCATTTGTTCTTTTTGCAGCTTTTAAGATGATTTGATAAGAATTGTCTCACTAAAGGTGTTTGGAGGAAGAGATAAAAAGATGGGCTTTGTGAGCTTCTGCCTGTGGGGTTATTTCAGTCATCTTTGAGAAAGGAGTACACCCTTTGTCTGCCAAGAAATGTCAGAGTGAAAGCCCTTCCTTTGTGTAATCCACATAGGTAGTAAAAAAAGAGATGAGGCTGACAGATAAATTTTCTGCCACGAGGAGCAGAGTTTGCATCCCTAGTACCCAGGAGTGGTGACTTCCTTTAAACCCAGCACTCAGAGGGCAAAGACAGGGAACAGATGAGCAAGCCATGCTTTCAAGGAATAGCCCCTGTCTAATGAAGAGCTTGGAGAGAACCTGAGGAAAACTCCTGACAGTAGCCTTGGGCCTCCGTGTACATGTACATATGCATATACGTGCACATGCATACACATACACCATCAATGGGACGAACGGAAAAGAGACAATAAATGTTGAGGTGATGTGTTAATGACTGGGATTTGCTCCTTACACCGTGTGAACATGTATTGAAACATCACATTGTACCCCACAAATTCATGGTAGCATTACCTGACATCGTAAAATAACGAAGCTTAAAGACACAAGCAAAGAGTGGTCATAAGTAAGTTACACAAGCACCTGCTCTATAAAGTTCCCTGTATCTGGTTGGGAATTCTTGCAGGGAGGTAAATAAAGGCAAGAAATTATATTTGATTTCTTACTGGGCATTACAGGAAACCTACAGTCTTACCAGTAGGATGTTGTTTCTTGTGTTTGACCCAGGAACAAGACTTTTGAGCCATGATATGTTTTAACTAATCCACATTGCAACTTTTTAAAGTAGATTAATTAGTTTCATCTGCATTATTTTTCTCCCACAGAAATTAGCACATGTGTGAATGCTGGGTGCCCTGTGAGCTTGCTGATTCCCTGTTGACTTTGAGAAGACTGGGACCAGAGTGGTGACATTTGAGAACCGGCTTTTCCACCTTCCTGTTGGCCTTGCCCTTTGGCTCTTGGTTCAAGATGGAGACACTTTCCCAAGATTCCCTGCTGGAATGTCAAATCTGTTTTAATTATTACAGCCCCCGACGAAGGCCCAAGTTGCTCGACTGCAAGCACACCTGCTGCTCAGTGTGCCTCCAGCAGATGAGGACCAGCCAGAAGGACGTAAGGTGCCCCTGGTGCCGTGGCATCACCAAGTTACCCCCGGGCTTCTCTGTATCACAGCTGCCCGATGACCCTGAGGTCTTGGCAGTCATCGCCATACCTCACACTTCCGAGCACACCCCAGTCTTCATCAAACTTCCAAGCAACGGGTGCTACATGCTGCCCCTGCCCATCTCTAAGGAGCGCACACTCTTGCCGGGAGACATGGGCTGCCGCCTGCTGCCAGGAAGCCAGCAGAAGTCTCTCACCGTGGTGACCATCCCTGCAGAACAGCAGCCCCTGCAGGGTGGAGCTGCCCCGGAGGCCGTGGAGGAGGAGCCTGACAGACGGGGCGTGGTGAAGAGTTCCACGTGGTCTGGCGTGTGCACTGTCATCCTGGTGGCTTGTGTTTTGGTCTTCCTCCTGGGCATTGTGCTACACAACATGTCCTGCATCTCTAAGCGCTTCACTGTGATATCCTGTGGTTGAAACCTTTCACAGGGATGCCTCTTGTGGGTGCCAACTTAGGGGGTGAGCAGGTGTTGGTGATGGGATCCCTGTGATGAGACGGGGTGACACTGAGCATTTGGTGCAAGCGCTGGCCTGCAATTGGCCACTTGATTCACCTAAAGACAAAGGCAGAGGGTGAAGTCTCAGCAAGATCCCAGGAGAACAGTTTGGAGATGGTGACACAGCTGTGAAGATGTTTGCATGCTTCCTCATAATTGTGTATCCAATGGCTGTAATTTATGATTTTCCAAAACCACGGTCCCAAGTTAGACTTTTCTACTTAGACATGAAACCGTACTTGTGGGTGCAGTAGCTCTCTAAATACGGTAGACAGTAGGTTAAAACAGATGCTGTGTCCGCAGAAGAATTAAACCTCAAATCCATGTTTAAAAAACAAAAACAGTGAAGACCCAGAGCTGGCTCCTGTGTGTGCATGTTTGTGTGTGTGCTCACACATGTGTGAGTGCATGAGTGCGTGTGTGTGTGTGTGTGTGTGTGTGTGTGTGTGTGTGTCTTTGACTGAACCTTAGTCTTCACAAACTTTTTATACATTTTGAATGTCACCCAAATCAAAATGATTGAAACAGACCTTTTGGCTGTTTGAAGAAGCTATTTGCACACGTCTCCAGTGTGTTGTGCTTTGTCAAGCTCCTCCATTTCTCTTCATCTGTGATTTAAGCTTGATATGTGCTTGTTAAGCTGGAAGCCTAACAGGGGAGTGATGGACAGGGAAATATGGGCAATGCCTAATTCCCCAAGAAACCTATATGCCAATCTTTCTCAAGCCATCTCACAAGATAAGAATTTAAAATGTAAATATTGTGAATCTCTGTGTGTAGTTTGTGTGTGTAATTCAGTTTATCTCAGGTTTTTGAGTTTTTCCTGGAGAATCCTGGGAGTAAGACTTTGTGGGCATGCATAAGCCAAGAGTTTAAAACACCAGCCTCCTGGCCGGTGCCTGGATCTCTTTCCCTTCTGGAATCCCCACACACCACCTCCAACATCCACTTGCCGCTTTGCTGTGCATAGCGATCCCATGTCAGAAAAGTCTAGGACAGAGCATCAGAAGAACTCGCCATTTCCCCTCAATTTAGAGGGCTTTGTGTGAAAGTCACAAGTGTTGTTAATCAACGGCACACCTGGATGGGCACTGTGATAGGCCTTGGCGATCTTTTCTTTGAACGATTTTCCTGTAAGAGTTAACCTGCTTAGAATTCAATTTCATCTTGTTGGAACCAGCAAGAAAATATTTTGTATTTCAAATGTTTCTACTGCCAAGAGTAGTATGGTGAACAAAAATTCATGTTCTCTATGTAAGTGAACCAGTTTCTCATGAGTGCTCAACTATTTTTAAATGTGATTTCATGAAGAAAGATCTGTTAGCGTGAAAGGAGCAGTCCCTGGCTGTGTGTGCATTCAGAAAGAGTTGTGAGCGCCATCGTCCTCTTTGAACTCTGTTTGTGGAACGAGTGATGTTTGTCAAGGACTCTACTCAGCTGTGTTCCTCTCTGCTGTTCTGTTGAATCCCTGAAATGGGTGCGAAGGATGGGAAAGGCAAAGGAAAGGAAACAGTGGCCCAAGCTCTAAGCAAGATCAGCAGCAGTCCTGGAACATGGCGGCAGCGAATGGCGCGCTAGCCTTCAGCTTCGAGCTGCACACCAGACATGTGCTAATGTGATGACTTTGCAGTGAAATGAAACAAAGGGATAACGTCTAGAGTACAAAGCTAATGATTGGCAGGAAAATTCAACATCAAATTATGAGCTCTGGTTTTTAAAACTCTTTCAAATTTGTAAGACCTTTAGAAAAAAAATGTATTTGAGGGCTCAAACTAGAAATTAGGTTAAAATACCATTTTATCGTGTACGCTATTGGGCATTATACAATGAATAATCTAGGATTTATTTGGTATTAATAATTTAGGTATCATTAGCTGAATACTATCCTCTATTATGAAACATAATATACTGTTGGGTTAGCATCAGTTTCTCAGACTCCCAGGCTGCTCTAAAGCATGTCTGACCCACTTTCTATTTCTCTCGGAGGAGAAAACACACATAGACGGAACTGTTGCATAAAGGATGCTACGTTTCCAGTGGATGTTACTCTTGCAATTTTAAGCCAGGCCCTATTTAAACTCATTTGTGAGAGATATCAGCATACCTTTCTGTACAATAGAAAAGAGCTGATCCGATAGAGCAGTGTGTGAGAGTGCTCTGGTGTTCAGGAGACTATTTATAGATACTAACGTGTGTTGATGTGGTGTCCTGTGGTTTTTATTGCAAAGCTGTATAGGAAAATTGTCCACAGAACTCTCAAAAGGTCCATGTTAGAGTTGTAGTTAAGCAAAATTGATCCGCTCCCTGGTAGGTCTTGACCTTACAACCCGACAGTAACGACAACCCAAGTCAAAGCTTGTGTATGTGTGTTTGATCTAAGAAACATTTTTAAAACTGTTGAAATGGATTTTGCCTATGGTTTGAGTATGTGCTTATTAGGGTGTGTGTGTGTGTGTGTGTGTGTGTGTGTGTGTGTGTTAGAGGAGGGGACAAGGAGGCCTGCCAATTTTTATATACTTGATGTTTTAGTTTCTTCTGGAATTTACCCAGAACTCTAAAAATTTATCTAACCCATGTGGGGCAAGCAGTGAGGGCTTAGAGTCACATGCCAGTAAGAGGTCCAGCAGTTATAGCTGAAAGGAGCCTCTAGTGGCTTGTTCTCGTAGAAGAGCTCTTTGCCAGTATGTAGAGAGCAGTAGTGTCCAGGTTGTAATTCTGTAGGGTGAAGACAAGGCCTGTGTCCTGCTGTGCTATGTTATTCCTTCCTCCGGAGGCATGCCACCTTCCCTGTCAGGCTATGATTCTTTACGGGGTCTGGGAATGCCCTTTGCTGTGTCAGCCATTGCTTTAAGAGTTGTTTCAGAGATTAATTTCTTTTTAGATGGCTTACTTTTGGGGGAAAAAAAAGGGCAGTTCATTTAGGGATGAATATAGATATTAGGAGAAAACTTTCCAACCATGTGATTTGAATATTTAGTAGTGTAAAACGTCAGTCAGGATCCTGTCCCCTTATGTCAAGGATGATGAGTGTTATGTAAATAGTAACCTATAAGAAGCATGAATTTCCGCTTTATTAATGATCTTGACATAAGCAAGAGAATGCTTACTGTGTTAAGTAGAGCCAAGTATGGCACTTCATATGTTGTCTTTAGAAATATTTTGTATAATGACCTGGGAAATAAATTGTAATGACAAAGGCAAATTAGTTCTGAATTTCAGTCACACCTTATTATCAGGAAGATCTGGGGCTTTTTTTTCTTTCTTTCTTTTTTTAAGAAATAGAATTAAATGTCACCCGTTGCATGACTCACAGAGTGGATCCGTTGGAGTGTCAGCTATGTGCTAGTTCAGTTCTTGGAATTTTCTAGGTCAGTCCTGTTTGATTGAATCGGTTGATGGAATCTGTTCTGTAATTGTTCAGTGTTGTTTAGTAGTGTGGCCACTAGCCACATGGCTGTTAAACAATTAAGTGGGGGTGATCGAAGAAGTGACTTTTAAATGTTATTTAATTTTAAGTAATTTAAAGTTAAATATTCCAGTATGGCTTGTGACCACATTGGCCATAATGACATCAGGAAGTTCACAAAGTTACAGTGATGCTAAGAGAGTTTGTTGACTAGTAACAGTTTGCTAAAAGCAGTTCCTTTGTACCTTAAAGAAGTTTATGGGCTCCAAACAGGAGGGGTGGTAATAAAATCTCATCCATTGCCCTTTGGGATTATTGCTTAGATACTTTGGACCAAGGAATGAGCAGTGAAGCTTAAAGAGAACTTTATTAAGCCCCTTTTCTGGGACCATTAGCTGCATGTGAATCTATTGTCCAAAGCTCATAGCTAGACAGTAGCTGTTAAATTTTTGACTTGCAAGCTATGCATGACCTGTGCTGTGAAACCGTGTGTAGGGTCTTGTGGCCAAAACAGAGTCAATGTTACAGAAAAATCAAATAAATAAGAGTCTGATGAAATCCCCGTTCACTTTTGATCTCTTTCCCGACCACATCACTGCATCAGTGAGGTGGGAAATCCACGATCAAGCATGCTTTGCGGTATTTACGGTGTTTCTATTTGCCCTTGAAGTCAGCCAGTTTGTCATGTATTTGGTGTGGGTATAAATGGGTGCCAGGCTAAAACAGAGGCATTACTTTTAGAGTGATATGTGACATTGTTGAATGTCTCTCTTTTTAAATTTAGTTATCGTTAAAAGGTTTGGAATTTTGCACAAAGGCACTTTTTACATTTTTCATAGTTAAAAAAAAAATAGCAAAGCAAAACGTGGCTCAATGGACTTTAGAAACTGAAAACTTTTTACGGCTGTTCTGTAGAGTTACTCTTCCGGGAGTAAAGGAGAGTGGAGAGTCCAGCTCAAGATGTATTCCGTATAAAGCTCAGACTGTAGCCGGCAGTCTGGCACCCATCCCGGCTTAGATTTTGATTTAAAGTTCTCCCGTCCCTTTTCTTTTGAAAACCTGTGCTGTGTCAGAATTTCCTAGCCTTCCTCTTCACTGCCCCCCACCCCAGTGTAATGGAAGCCAACTGTGTTTGCTTTGATGGAACAGAATTGGGCTGAGTTTCCAATTCTGCAGCCGTTCAACAGAGACCACTGCACTTTGGGGCTGGTCTTCAACTTGTTGGCCAAATGGTATTTTCTTAAGACTTTTGTAAATTAGGAGACAGACAGTGATTCATATGCTATGGATGATATACCCAGACAATGACGCAGCTCTTCTCTCCTTAGAAGAATGATGTTATGGACCAGGCAACATTCTGGAACCATACCAGATGTTGTCCAACTCATACCCTGGACCTAGATGGAGAAATTGCTTCTTGACATTTCCACCATAATTAGTAAAGCATCACCTGCATAGTGATCCTCATCCAGACAAAAATTCCAGGCAAGAGTGAGATCTCCAAGAGAATTTACCCATGGTGTCTATTTGAAAGAGATAGTTACTGGATCTTTCTCAACCTGAAACTCTTGAAAAATAAGTGGAAATTCAAGCCATTTTTTTCTGATTCAATTGACTTACTACAACACACACACACACACACACACACACACACTTTAGCTGAAATTGGAGTTAACAAAATAGAAAAGATCAGCATGATTTTCTCATCAATGGATCACAAAATGCTGAATTTACATATTAATTTTTAAACAGCTGCTATGAGCTCCATATGCTATGTCAAACTGACTACTTTAGGGAATGTCTTAAACTCTTAAGACTTCTCCATTTATAAAAAGGTGGATACTATGTAATGTCATTGGAAAACCATTGATCACTGACACACTGAGCAGACAGGGTATTTGATTTCTGAATTCTAAATAGCTTGCCTGCCTTTCCTTCCTTCCTTCCTTTCTTTCTTTCTTTCTTTCTTTCTTTCTTTCTTTCTTTCTTTCTTTCTTTCCTCTTTTGGTCCCTGTTATGTTTCAAGATTGTAAACACTATCTCTGAGATATCCTATTCTAAACCAATTTCTCTGAGCACTTTCCTTGTCTTGCTTGCTCCAGTCAATGGTCTTTGGATTATACCTTATTCACTGCCGGGAGTATCCTCATGTGTGCATCTCACACTGTAGTGGTGCTTGAAAATGCTTATCTCATTTATCTGGAGTTTAATCTAAGAAAGGTTTTTTAAATATACTATCCATATTGTGTTGTTAGGAACAATCAGAGCAAAGCACTGAGGGTCCTCCTGAGAGCTCCGACAGTGCGCCTTTTTCTTTGTTGCTTGCAGTGTTACATCCTGGATCTCTCCTTGTTTCCCCAGATCACTGTTCTGAATACCTCCCTAGATGGAGAACTATAGCCCACAAGACAGGCTCCTGTAATCTCCCTGCCCAGTGAGTTACTGCATTATTCTAACAGGAATTCTTCAAAGAGACTGCTCACTCTTTAACTCAGCATTTGTTTTTTGAGAACACAGTAGTAAGTGGTAGGGTATATTGGTGGCAAGGAAATGTGAAGTAGAAAGAAAAGAGAAACAGCTGTGACAGACGTCCTTCAGGGGACAAGTTGATACCTATGTTATCGTCTCTGTTTGAACAGTAAGAGAAGGCAGTGGCTTTTGTCTTATACTTTGTTGGATAGGTGGACTTAGACAACCCATTACCAAGGAGCCCCACCTGAGGGAATGGTAGAGACAAAGCCCTGGGCTCTGAATAAGTAGACAGATATGCCCAGAGAAGGAGAAACTATTTTTAAAAGAAAGGAAAGTATAATGGGAAGATGGTTTCAAACAGAAAGACTTGACACTGTATGTCAGCCATGGTAGAAGCCAATTGAAGATAGTGGTACGTTATTTGAGATGACTTCATCAAGCCCGACCATTTCATCAGGGATCATCTGATTCACAAAACTACTTAAGTTGAAGACACAAATGGAAGGTGCTTGGCTGATGAGGAGGTTCCCAAGGAGTTCTTATCTTTCTTGTCATCCTTTAAGATGATCTTCGGTTATTGAGGCTATAGAAAATTTCAGAGCCTGCTTATGGAGTTGGCCATGGAGTGCATAGAAATGAACCCTGGTACCCTCTTTGCTGTGGAAAAGTCCTAGTTCAATTAGTGTGCTGTGACTTGGGGACTACTACTAGAAAAAATTAGCTCCATAATGTTATGGTTATTTTCTGGCTGCTGCCATTATTGTACTTACTTATGTCACCATTGGTATGTATGGCCTCACTTGATGGTTAGAGCTATGGAAATTGTCAGCAGCCTGGCCACAAACTCCCAACAGAGGACATATATAACCACCGTCATGTTCCCTTCCATTCTTAAAGCCCCACATGGGGGCTTTCTGGTCTTGTATAACATACTGCAATCAAATGGTGAGATTAGTGCTGCTCTGAGGCTGTTAATTCTAGTTCCTGACATGTTTCATTTATAATAACAGACTATTTATTTGGGGGAGCTTTTCTTTGAAAGGGCCAAATTGCCCTACAGATAAATGACCTGCTGGCCAGTGTAAAAATTCGAGTCCAAATGTTGCCAAATACTGACTTCATAGGGGATATCAAGCTGCTGTTTATTAATCTGAATGTCTTAAAAGCCTTCCTGCTTGCTCTCTCTGTTATAGATGGTGTCTTAGCCAGTCTCGAGTTTTTCCAATGAACCTGATTTTAATATATGGTATTTTTGTATGCCAAACTGGTGTCTTGTCCTTTGTATATGTGGTAATGTTCATTTTACGACTACCGTTAAAACACATTTGCTATGATTAAAATTCAGAATGATTTCAAGTAGACTCATGCATTGTATTTTTTCTCCCTACCCCACAAAAGAAAAACTTGACCGGGATTTTTATCATCTTGGCAAATTTTAGCAGACAGGTATTAAAGCAGTAAAGAGCTCCTAAATCAAGGATTTTAAGTAGAGGTAACTTTCAAATGTCTTTTGAGATGCCCAAGAATGGGTTTGTAATGGGGAAACTCTAGGCTGCTTCGGCAGCTTGCATTTCTCACAGCTTATGGTGACTTTAGTCATTACAGCATAGAAATGATAATGTGCTGGGCCTCTGGTAGGAGAGCCACACTGGACCTTATAGAGAGTGCCATCCTGGGACCCTGACTTTGCCTCTTGGTTCTGCTTTTGGAAACCTGTCTTCAGGTGAATGCTTTTGTTGACACAAGAGGTACTTGAGGAGCACTTCTTGGCTTCCAATCTCTGATCACATGAAGGAAATTCAACTCTTTAGCACACAGTCTCCCCCTAATTAGGGTATTATCAGTGATCTGATCAGCTTGGATGCCAGTATGAGCACGCTTTGTGTCTGGCAGCTTTAAAATTCATCCTTATAGTTTAATAAGACATGACAAAGCTTCCACCATTAAGCTCTGCATTAGGAAGCCTAGATTTTTGAAAGAGTGAAACTTATTTTGATTCTTTTACAAAGCCTGGCATGACTTTTCAATGGTCAGTGTGGGAGTTGGGCAGCCAGCCCTTTGCTGGAATTACCTGTCAAGACTTCACTTTGCCATCAGCCAGAGAACTAAACCACAAAAGGGCAGAAGGTTGTGTAAATAAATTCCTTGACTCTTCGTGGGCTTGGGTCCCCATGCCTGTGCTGGATAAAGATGACATTTTAGTCTGTAGAGTGATAGAGACTGGGTGGAGCAGGAGGGTTGATCCAAAACCGTCTAGGTTCCTCTTTCCTAGGGATATGGTCATATACCATTTTTTAAGGAGACACTGTCAGCTGATTTATATTTTATGTGCTGTGTATCAGAGAGTCTTTTTCTACTAATTCCAGGCAGAGAGGGCAACAAGAGACCAAAAAACCAATTCCACACTAGTCTGGCTTGATGAGCTTGTGGTTTAATTGGGATTACCTGTGAGGAAAAAAAAAAAAAAAAAAATAGAGGCTTCCTCTAATGTTTTATCGTTGGGGAGGGGAGAAGTCTCACGTGCCTTCTCCATCATGTTAATGTGCCTAACCTCGTGAGAATTTGATACCAGTAATCACAGCTGCTTTGACTTCTAAACTGCAAATGACACATGGCTGGAAGGAGAAAGAGGTTGTCAGTTCCAGAGTCCTTACCATTCTAGGATGTCTCTACAAAGGAAGATGTGTGAGTACTCAAGGTCTAGAGAAGTGAATATCACCAGGTTCACATTCAGTGCCACATAGCACACATACACACACACACATACACACACATACACAATTTATACACATACAAACAGCATACACACAAGACACACAGCACACACACAGTATACACACAGGCACATGCAGCACACTCAGTGTACACACAGCAAACAGCATGCACACAGTATACACCCAGCACACACAGTGCATACACAGAGAAAACTGCACATACTCAACACATACACACAGAGCACAGCACACACAGCACATCCATATACACAACACACACAGCATACACATAATACACAGCACACAGAGAGCACACACACAGCATACACACATGGCACACACAGAGGAACACACAGCACACACATAGAGCATAGACATAGATAGCACCACACAGCACACACACTGAATCCTAGGGACAGAGTTTCAGAAAGTTAAAGCAAGCCTAGCTGCAGGACAAGCATCAGTTTTCCACGCTCCTTTGTGTTCAGTGTTGGTCTCTGGAGGAGAAGCCCATCTTTGGTGCTCATCATACAGTGTAAGGCTGTGCACGGTTAGATGAGGGGAGACTCCTCTTCGGGGCACAACAGCTCAGTGCTAGGCTACATAGGGTCAGGAGAAGGGAAGTCCATCTTTGTTGCATGCAGAGCACTGCTAAGCTATGCATGTCCAGGTGAGTGAAGCAGCCAGCTCCAGGATTAAGGCTGAACCTCTGCTTTTCTTTTTATAGGTTTGAAAACTTTCGTGCAATTCTACTTGACCCAGAAAACAGTCTAGCTATAATTGGATTCAGCCTCTTTCCCCAAATTGACTGGTTTCCCTGCCCCTCCACACTATTGTGTGTGATTACTTGTTTCTATCATTTGTAGTTAAAAGAGTGACTACTGGATGGGAGAGTGTCAGAAAGCCTGCCTGCATTTCTTCCTCAGTTTCCTTGGATTTCTTTATTCTGACACATTGTATCCTAAACCTGGGTGTACACAAAGAACTTACAATATTGTAGGAAATATAAGCACAGATTCCAATACGTGATACCATAGCCCAGGATATCTGGTTGCATTATTTTTTTCAAGAGTGATTGTAGGCTTACTTGATTTGGTAGAAGATATGACCACAAATGAATTTCTAGAGTCCTGGCTTCTGGAGAAGGAAAAATACAGGAGGAAGGAGATAGATGCCCGATGTTAGGCTCCTGCCTCTTGTGCAGAGTCTTATGCTCATTATTCTATGAGAGGTGACATTCCACATACCTATTCTGTCCCTTGATATCTATGACCATGGTCTTAACATTGTGGGTGCCCTAAATTCATTTATTAAAATCCTTTGAGAGAGGTGATTAGTTCATAAGAGCAGACCCATAGTGCGTGAGACTAATTCCCTTATAAAAGAGACCCACTTTGTTTTCCAGAGAGGAGGATCCAAAGGTGAAGACACACCCTGAATAAGGGCAACAGCAGGCCATGCTGTGAGCCAGGATGGGATGAAAGGGGAGGGCGGAGAGAGCCAGAAGCTCCTGCATTTTCATTGCTTTCTCTCACCCTGATAGGTGCTGTTCTGTCCAACCACACCCTTCTGCCATGAGGGACTGGGTCTTTGAAACCAAGAACCAAAGGAGTGGGGAAGTGAGGGAGGAAGGAAGGAAATGGAAGGGAGAGAGAGGTGAAAGAGAGGGAGAGAGGAAGGAGGGGGAGGGATAGGGAAGAGTGCTACCTTGTGTTATTCTGTCATATGGAAGAAGCTAGACGGCACCATCAATGAACCCAGAAGTTCATCCTTACACACGCCAGATCTGCTGGCCTCTTGATCTTGGAATTATCAACTTCCAGACCCAATAGAAATAAATTCTGTTTATAAGCCACCAAGTGTATAGTAGTTTATTATAGTAACACATACAGACCAAGCCATCCATAAAGGACATTTTATAGAAGTATGCCATGGGTCAATTTCACAGGAGGTGACTGTTTTCTCCTAAGTGGTAACCATCTATGCAGTGGCTCACAATGGACATTTCACCTCATTGTACTCAGACAAGCAGTTGTTTTCTTGTATGCCTTGTGCAAAAGAAAATAATATGTGCAGTCGTGTGTTCCAAAACTTGTGTAATTATTTCTGAAATAAAGCAGATTCAATACTGCTGGTACAAACTATAGAGAATCATCGAAGGTCCAGTCATAGGCAAGGCATGCACACCCCAAGCTATGTGCTGTGATGATAGAAGCCTTGTGGAAGAAAGGTTTGTAGTCAAGCAAACTGAGAAAACACTGAGTTAAACAGGTTTATAAATGCTTAATTCTAGACCCTTTCAGAGCCTTTCATTTGTGTATTAGTCAAGGTTTTCTCAGGGAACAATAGGATGTACGTGTCTGGAGTACATGGGACAATGAGAGACAGAGGAAAGGAAGAGCGATAGACAGAGCTCGAAGAGATTTTAAAGTTGTAGCTTGAAAAGTGGAGGCTGGCAAGTTCAAAATCTCCAGGGACCTTAGCAGGCTAGAGCCCAGACATGGTGTTGCAGCTGAATTCAAAGGCAGACTGCTGGTAGAATGGCCATTTCCCCTGGGGAAGGCAGATATTTTTTGTTTGTTTGTTTAAAGTGGATTATGTGAGTTCCATCCACCCAACAATGTATATCTCTTTCACTCAGTCACCTAGTATAAACGTGAACCATATCAAATAACCTTCAGGGTAACATTCCACACCAATATTTGACCAAGCATTTGACTATTGTTTCTTAGACAAGTTGACATAAGAAAAGACTCACCCTAAGACACTAAGGATGTAGCTCAGTGGTAGCATATTAACCCTGGGTTGATTTCCAGCATCATAAATTGATTTCTCATGATTTTACCTATCATGACAATCACAGCAGTATGCCAAAACCCCAGTGAATCTCTCAAAGGGGGATGCAGTGTTTTACCTCTTCCCAGTTACTTATGTGAAGAATCTATCATGGCAGAAGATGTGCTAATGGCTGGAGGACCATAGAAGGATATGGAGCTTACTTATTTTTATGTATGAGTACATATGTTTGTGTATGGGGTGGATGTATAGTTGGGTCCAGGAGCACATACGCATGGCATGTGTGTGGAGGTCAGAGGGCAACCTTGGGTGCCTGTCAGTAGGTGTCTACCATTCTACATCATTCACCTGGTACTTTGTCATGTAGGCCAGAATTCTTGCCCTGCCAGCCTCTGGGGATCCTCCATCTTTGATTACAGGCTTGTGCCACCATACCAAGCTTTTCAAGTGGGTTTTGGAAAATCCAAGTGCAAGTCCTCACACTTTATAGGCAAACATTTAATCTAACCCATCTCCCGAGTCCCATATTGACTTATATGAGAGCTTTGTCTGAATGTATGTGTAACACATGTCTGCCTGCTGCTCTTGGAGGTCGGAGGACAGCATTAGATCTCCTACAACTGGACCTAAAGATGGCTGTGAGACACCACATGGTTGCTGAGAAGCAAACTGGGTCTTCTGATGGAACAGCCAATGCTCTTAACTACTGACCCTTCTCTCCAGCCCTTTAAAAAATTTTAAGACTAAGATTCCATGAAAACATGAAATAATCCAATAATTGTATTAGATTTGCCTTGATGATATTTAAGTAATTTGCCCATTAAAACCATGCACTACATAAACTGCCAATGGAATGCTCTACCAGGAGAACATTATGGGTGAAATAAGCACACATCTGCTTCAGCAGTAAGGGTGTGAGGACCCAGATGAGTGCACTGCATACAGATCAGAGACTAGTTTTGCAAAATTATAGCCTAAAAAGATAGTCATTACTACACATTTTGGGGTTAAAAAACATAGCAAACTAAGTTGTTAATGATGAGCAAAAGCAACAATAATCTATTCCTATGAAGCAAGAAGAGCAGCCTTTAAATAACAGGAGCAAATCAAGCAGTACTGATAATGAATATCTTTGCCTCAAATTGTAGGAATTTTAGCTACTAGCATATGGGCTTGTGCATTAGAGACATTTCAGTGTTAATAAGATCCAATTTGAGAAAACCCTGAATTGCCACAATCTCTCATTTCTGTAAACTATGAAACCCGGTGGTTTCAGTTTAAAAATACCTGGGTTGGAAAAGCATAGAGGCAGTTATAGATAAGTTCATCTCTTCCAGGCATTGAAGACGTTTTGGGTTTGATAGGCAACCCTTAGGACACTTTCAGCAGAGGGCCAGGCCTGAAGAACGACTGCTCAGAGGATAGGCAAATATATAGAGACTCATGAACATGGTCAAAATACACAAGTAGTTTTCAAATTTTCTTTTTAATAGAAACAGAAGATCATTTTAACAGAAATGTAAATGTCATGGGATGAAATCGATACTTTTTATATTTACTTTCAAATTTTCTCTAGAAGGTAAGGATGGTGATCATGCCTATAATCCAAGGACTTTGGAGGCAGAGGCAGAAGGATCAAGAGTTTAAGTCCAGCTTAGGTATCAAAATAAAGAAAGCCTGAGCTGCAGAGGGACCCAATCTCTCATCTCCAGTTCACCTGCAACAGACTCACCTTCTAGCTCATCTATGGATTGGCAACCCATCTGCCAGTGGTAATTCAATAAAGTTTCCCTCCTGTCAGTGTAAATTCTTCCTTGAGTACAAGGAGGTGACTGCCAAGTATCCGGCACTCCTCTGCTACTCTCAGACGCAGAGGTACCCCCAGCCATGCTCTTTATGGTTATAGCTGGCTCCCTTCACTGACCTCCGGGCCCCAACCACAACCCTACAGCTTCCTTAGTCTACTGTGACCCTTTCCTCCTGTCTACCTTTCCTCCCTCCCTCAGGAGCTGCGTGTAATCCCACGGCTTCTCTATGCCCTTGTGATTTTTATGATACTACACAACTTCATTTCCCCATCCCTTCCCAGTGGATGAGACCTTGTTCCTGAACTTGGTCTTTGCCTCGTTGGAAGCTCTGATACCAGGCTGTGAGTCTCCATGGATGTTTAGCTCCGACCCCTGTTGAGTGCAATGATGACTCACTAAACAACTTGGTCATTGTTCAGTCTTCCCTGAGTCCTGGAGACACCCTTGACTACAGGCTGCTGAGACATACCCGCAAGCCCCCATCCATGGGAACAGTGATGTCCATATCCTCTAATTTCCCTTCTGGGTGCCTCTTAGGAAACCTCCAGCCTCCCCAAGGCATCCAACCTGAAGAGCCACAAACTTATTCTTTGCAGTCAAATTTGGCCTCAATATCCCTTGGATAACCAATATAAATGACCACCTAATGCTCCCCTAGACTCTGATATTATTGGAGACCTTTAAAACTACTCTGAGCTATTGGGTAGATGAAATGAGATTCCCTATGTCCAAGCTTTCTCTTATCTCTACTCCAAGCCCTCTCTCTGTTCTTTCTGTTTCTCCACCCAGCTTTTCCTGTTCATGAAGCCTGAACCAGATGGTTCCTTCACTATTTTCAATCTAAACAACTATCAGCCTCACCACACAGCTCCCTTTCCTCCCCCAGCCCCTCTGGTCTTTCCCTCTCCAGTGACAGGCCACTGAAATAAAAATTCCCTGGCACCTACTTTCAGCCCATGGGTAGCTCTCAGTCTTACATTTTACTCATTCTTGTCCCACCAGCTTGGTCAGTGTTTTCTCCTTCTCACTAAGTGAACTCTTTTAAATAGAAAAAAGATTGGGCTTTTATATTGCTAATTCCTGCACCTTTATTAAAGAATTCCATTATATCACCCAATCTTACATCCTTACCTTCCATGACATTTACATGATTCTCACCAACAACCTTCTCTCTGAGGAGTGCTGGTGAGTCTGGAACCAGGCTAGGGTACATGCAGATGAAATTCACCAGACTAATGTTTCTACCTGATCAGAGCTGAGGCATTCCCCACCTGGGATCCCGAATGGAACGACAATACCCCAGGGGAAGATTTTAGCTAAAGAACAATTTATAACTTGACTCCTAGGCTGCCCTAAAAGCAGTATATTATGAAAAAAAGATCCAAGAGGTCATCCCGGACAAACACAAAAACTCATCCTAGTCCTGGGTCACCTTACAAATGCCCTCCTACCATGTACCAGTCTGGATCCAGAGACCTCAGATGGGACACAACTCCTTATGACCCACTTTCCTCTCCTCCTTGAGTTTTCCTGATATTAGGGTTAAATGCTTGAATCCACAGACAGAAGTCTTGGGGTGGGGGATGTGGAGCAGTTGGAGGGTAGACTGAGAAGGGAATAAAGTCAGGACTAAAGAATAATCAATCAATCAATCAATCAATCAATCAAAAATAAAAGCACTAACTACTTTTATCAGTCAGAAGCTCAAGATTTTAAATTTCCCTTGGCTGTCTTTAAAATATACTCTTAATGGTACTTCTCATCATGCTCTACATACCTCTCTCCATCTACATGTCCAATCTATATGTCCAATCTATATGTCCAATCTACTTGTCCAGCTATCTGGACAGAGAAAAAATCTTCGTGCTTTTTACCCCAAAGTTTTTGCTATGACTTGAAGGTGTTAACTGTTAACTACTTCGTCTACAATGTGGATAAAACTTTTCTTTCTTCTTTTAAACAAAATATCATGCAAGCTTCAGGGAGTCAGGGAGTTGTTAGACTTGGATCCACCTCCCATAGGTCAAATGGGCTCCAGATAAGTACAGCCTATGCTTCCCCAGCTGCCTACTCCTGAGGGTACGATCTCTCTCCCCACTGGTCTTGGGACTCCTCTCCTCCCTCAACTACCAGGACTATGGTCCTGAGAGCTCCAAATGTCTAATTATTTTTTTTTTTTTTGAGTTCCTATACATTACCTCTGTCCCGAGTCTGTATCTGTTTCAGCAGATTTCCATGTGGGTGACAGATACTATCCAGGAATCAGCTGTGGACTACAAACTGCTTGAAATGGCTGAGAGTCCTGGACTTGCTGAAAGCTGATATGAACCAGTCCAGCTCATGTGACCTGTCTCTTCAGGTGGATCAATGAACCAGAAGCTTCTGATCAATGCCTCATTGCTCAAATCCTCTCCTAGCCTTCCTGGGACCTGATGAAGATGTCTTAATTTCATCAGGAAGTAGTTACAGAAAAGAACATGTTGCCCCTTATCATCAACAAAAGGCTGGAGTGTTAGGTCAAAAGGAAACTCCCTGGCTTAGGGGACAAAATGGCAACCTATAGTGCCTATTGGCATACCAGAAAAGGTATCTGTTAAAACCACATAGACCCAAATCTATCAAGAGAGAGAGTCATTAGTTGAAATAGTTCTATATTAAGATAGAGTACTAGGCCTGCTTTGCAGATGAAGGAGGTTATTGTGAGGCTTTAAGAAAACTTCTTGTTTCTATGTAAACCATTTGAAAACCAATAGAGAAAACTGATGAGAATTAGATCTACTGAGAGCTGACATCAGAGGACAGCCTTGCCTGCACCTCAGGGAGGAATGCTGCTTCTATGTCAACTCGTTGAGTACAGTAAAAAACAGTATCCAACAACTTGAAACAGATCTCCAAAGATATCCCTGACCAGTGGAGTTGGATACTGCCTTTCTTAACCCTCTTTCTCCTCTTTTTCCTAATTTTACTAATTGTACCATTTTACAAGTTTCTTGTCTGGATTTCTTCAACAACAAATTTAAAAGATTTCTAACTAGCCCTTTAATCAGTTGTTATTACAGGATTATCAGCTTCTTGCTATAGAACCAGAGGCCCATGACTCCTGACTATACCTAGATGTTGACAATCAAGCCCATAGACTTCAATGTCCTTATATAGCAGGAAGTGGTTTCATAATAACGTTGTCCTCTTTCCAAGCCCCTGATTAGTTATCAGTAATAAACAAGGGGGGCAAAGAGCACAGAATGGTCCAGGGGAAGAGCACCCTGCTGCTGACATCCCACCTTCCATGTCTCAGCATTAATAGCCAAACGATATTGGGCAGCACTGTACTTTCCACTAGCTCACTGGGCATACTCCAAAACATCCTATGAAAGCCCTCCTCTCTACCCAACCCTCTGCTGTCTCTGCTTCTGGTCAGAGGCAGCCACCATTCTGTTTCTCCCCAGGAAAACTTTTGTTTGGGTGAGGTTTGTCTGGTGGTGTGACTTTGTATTCCTTGGCTCCCGCCTGTCAAGATGTCCTTGCGTTGGTAAAAACCCTCATAGGCTACAGAGGTGTGTGGAGAAGATTGCATACTTCAAGGTAGACAGGAAGTTAGGTGGAGACTGAGAACTAGCACAACCTTCAAAGGCACACCCCATGGACTTCCTTCCTCCAACAGGCCCCACCTCTTAAAGTACTATTTAAAATAGTGCTACTAGCTGGGACCAAGCTTTCAACACATATGAGAAACATTTCATAATCAACCAGCAACTACTTTAAGAATGATTTATAATTAAATGCAACAGAAGGTGGTGACCCAGTGAGATGACTCAGCAGGTAAGCTGTTTGCTGCTAAGACTGTTGACCAAAGTTCAAGACCTGGGACCCACATGGTAGAAAGACAGAACAGATAGGTAGAAAGAAGAACAGTTCTGTCCTTCACATGTGCATCATGGCACACATATAAAATAAATAAATAAATAAATAAATAAATGCAATAAAAATGTTAAATGAGTGAAAGATGCTTTGTTTAAAATCAAAGGATAGACTGGATTTACAAATGCCGAGGAGCAGTAGAATCAATGCACGCTGGTTAGATGGGGAAAATTTCCTACAGGAGCCCAAGTCCGGGTGAGCACCGGAGGAGAGGTGGAGGTGGTGTGGTTCCTTCCAGGGCTCAGTTTCTGATCCACCATTCCCACTGTGCGCTTGTACTGAACGCCCAGCATGCACATCGGTGAACACGTCCTGAATGAGTGAGTCTGGGAGCTGTCTTACCCCTAAGATCCTTCAGGCCCCGAGCTCTGCTTAAGCTGACAGTTCTGGAGTACATGGGTGGTTGGGATCCTGAGCTTTGCAGATTTCACCGTTTTCTGCACTTACATTCTTGCTTTGCTGTGGGGATAGCTCACATTCCTGCCCAGCAAACTCATTTTAATGAGCTGGTCCTGTACAGCTGTCTTCCTATGATAAAGCCATATCTGCTTGCTCAAAGCATTCACGATCAAGGCTGACTTGCAGGGCAACTCTACTTGTTAGAAAGAATTAATGAATACCAGGATCCACAGCCCCCGTGGGACCCTGGCTTTGACCACCTACTGATGTTAAGTATTTCCCCGTAGTCCACTAATTTTGAATACATTATTAGTCCACTCTATTAGACTCAGTTTCAGGATGGGCTTAGAAGGGTGTGAGAAGGAGCTAGGCTAGGGCGACCAGGTGCACGGGATGGAAACTACAGGGATGCTCAGGGAGTGAGTGAGACTGAGTTATACAACTTCATCAAAAATCAGATCAAACACCAGCAGTCTTCCACACAGTGTCGGTGCTCAGTAAATGCCTCATATGCTCAAATGTACAAGAAAATGTACACAAATTACTATGTGGCATTTAAATTCTTCTAGACACCTAAAAAGAAAATAACATGATTTAGGTGAACTTGGATGCATAAACTTTTATGGGTACAACGTGAAAGGAAAAGTATTGGCTCAGGAGCCCTAAAACAGAGTTCTGAGCACAAAGGAGAGGCATTTGTCCCAGAGAGTCAGAGGACAGAGAAAATAGACAGGAGACAGCACAAGAGGATGACGGGATGGGAACAAGAGAGAGGAGGGAAATAAAAACCAGATGTGGCCCACAGACAAAGGCAGCTTATAAAGGTAGCATGGGAACCCCTGTGTTAGGATGTGGTGTTGAATTTTAATTGGGCATGCTAATAAGGTGAGTGAAAGGAGGCTCAGGACTGCTGGGTTTTGTCATCAGCCTCAGGAAGAAGTGGCCAAATAAGGGAATAGACCTTGGCTAGCTTTGGGAATGTAATCTAATGATTCTTAGCAAGGCAGACGGAATGGGGAGAAGGAAAAGACCTGCCAGAGCCGTAGTAAGCTCTCAGCTGGCTGGACTACCTTCATACAGGTACTTTAGCTATAGTTCGCAGTAATTGTGTAGCACATTTTGAACTTTGGGTTATTTTTTCTTATTTACTTTTTTAAAAATACGCACTTCTATCAGATGATGTCCCCATTCTGTAATTGTGATGCAGCACTGACCAAACCAACTTGGATGAAGAAAGGGTTTGACTTACAAGTGCGCATTGTGGTCTGCCATTATGGAAGTCATATCCAGAACCACAGAGGAGTACTGCTTACAGGTTTGCCCCCCACAGCTTCCTCAGCCTGCCTTTCTATACAGCTCAGGACCACCTACCCAGGGATGGCTCCACCCAGAGTGGGTTTGGCCTCCACATCAACCATTAATCAAGAAAATAACACCACACAAACTTGCCTACAGACCAAATCTTACAGGCCATTCTGCAATTGAGGTTCCCTCTGTGTCCAGATGTTCAATTTTTGTGTTAAGTGGACAAAAACTAATCCACATAGACGACCCATATAAAATTTACAACTTCTTCACACCATAATTGGACCAGATTTATAGCATCATTGGTGTTGGTGTGAGAACTAATGTAATGGAATGTTAGTGTGAACAAAGTAGGTGAGGCTCAACGGAGATTGGAAGTTTAGCATAAATAAGGCCTGGGTTCAACCCCTAGCACCAAAATGAATAAATAAGAGTTTATATGAGAAAGTAGTTTGGTGGGCAATGTGCTTTCCTAGCATGCATGAAGGCCTGGGTTTGATCCAACAAAGCAAAAATGAATAAATGAATATGTGGATAAGTAAGTGAACTTAGTGCCTGGAATGAGTTGAGATTCAAGGAAGGATTTTTACATTTATTTGGTGTGTTGTTAGTGCATGTGGGGTGTGTGTGTGTGTGTGTGTGTGTTTGTGCGCGCGCGCGCACGCATATTTCTAGCCAGTGTGTCTGTAAATCAAGTAGAACTTTGTGTACATGATGTGGATCGCAGGCTGGAGATGTAGCTCAGTTGGTAGGGTGCATGTAGCCCTGAGTTTGATCCTCAGTGCTGCATAAACCGGTAAGTGTTGCAGGCCTCACCAGCACTCACCAGGTGAAGGCAGGAGGATCAGAAACTCAAAGAACTGTACAGATAGTTCAAAGCCAAGCTGATGTAGACAAGACCCTTCCTCCACCAAGAGCATTTATATAAACTCATGACTGGAAAAATAGCATTGCTGTGAATTAAGGCTATTCCCTCCTTTCCTGGGAATGGGGAGTCAATCTTTCTTTGTGATGCAGATGCAAACCAATAATATTTTAAGGAATAATGCCCCCACACTCTGCTTGGATACATATTGTATATTAAGCATTCATTTGTTGCTGGCTCCAATTGATAAGGCCCACACTCACACCTCAACAGAGGGTCCAGAGATATAGACTGAATGAAGACTCTAGGAAAATTCAGAAAGGAGATAAAGCCTGAGAAATAACAAAGCCTGTTGGTTCTCCATGCCGATGGGGTTTTCTTTCCTGAAGTGTTCACGTGTTTGAGTGAGGTTTGCCCTGCCCCCACTCTTCCTCAAGCCAGAAGCCTGTTTCTAGGTGAATTTTCATCTTCATTGTCCTCTCGAGATCAAGGGACTTTAGAAATGTCTATTTCAGCTGGATTTACTTGTGACACTCTGGAACCAATTTATTTATTCCCTTTATCTTTACAGCATACCCAGGGATCTTTACATACATTGCCCAGGAGTGCTGGGCACATATAAAGGATATGTTTGGGACTGGCGAAAAGGAGGTAGTTATGGTAGATGGGGAATAAGCAAGGTCTGAGAACATTAGTCAAACAGGTTTTCTCCTTCTGGAACAGCCTGGCTAAGTACATTGCTAGTCCCATTTTGTGCATTTTGGGTTCACTTTGCTCATCTTTTTATTGGTAAGTTCAACAAGGAAGGCAGAGTGGATCAATGCTTCAGGGATTCCTGAAGGGCAGGCAAAGGGAGCTGAGTGGCAGCTGGCTCAGTACTTGGCAAAGGCCTTTCGTTTTTCCCTAACTTAATTTTCCTAGTTTAATCACCACCCATATGGGTGGTTGTGGTGGCACACACTTGTATTCCCAGCATGTGGGAGGTAGAAGAAGGAAGGTTAAAAATTCAAGGGAATCCTTGTCTACATAGTGGGTGGCTAGCACTTATAGGACTTGACTTCTGACTGGGGTTGTCTGAAGAGAGAGCCTCAACTGAGGAATTGTCTCCATCAGATGAAAATGTCTGGGAGGCATTTTCTTGATCAATGATGATGTGAGAGAGCCCAGCTTACCATGGATGGTGCCACCCTTAACAGGTGGCTTCCTGTGTGTGAGTGTGGTGAGCACTTGGACAGCTCAGGGGGGTGATGGGGTCTCCTTGAAAGGTCTCTAGTAGTTACATAGTGACTCTCTACCTAGAAATGAGAAGCTGCTGAGTCTCCGATATAGGGGAGCTTTGGGAAGGAGTTGAGCAGAGGAGATGGAGCTGAGGATCTTCCAAAGATTTTCACTCAGGATAAAAGCACAGACACTCACAGGATCA
Source organism: Rhynchomys soricoides (assembly GCA_019843965.1). Lineage (NCBI taxonomy): Eukaryota > Metazoa > Chordata > Mammalia > Rodentia > Muridae > Rhynchomys > Rhynchomys soricoides. Next base: position 2,080,038 of record JADRCH010000226.1, on the reverse strand, counting down.
AACAAATCCAAGAGTTCCTTCCTTTAAGTCCTGCTGCTAATGGAATTTAACAATTCCATTAGTCACAGCCTTGCAGTCCCAACAAGCTGGGCGCAACCACTGAACCTCAATAGCCAATTAGCAAACAGACAAATAGTAATAAGCAGCAGAACAAGGAGATGACTGATGGTAGGAGGGACAAAAAAGACTCAACGATCTCCCGAGTCCATCTTTGGAGTCCAGACATGAGGTTTAGGTTAAAATAAAGGGAAAGAGGTATACATAGATAGTGGCCCTGTCAAGGTGTGGTCTTGCCCATCAGCTCTAGCTTCTCCTGCTTTGAGGCCTGTTAGATCGTCAGAACTGTGTGAAATCTCTTCCTTGGGACAAGTTCCTCCCCTGGATACTCCAGGCTTCAGCTTTCCTTCCCCTAGCTTGAGACTCCTGGGGAAATTCCAGTTTCTTGAGGACCATTGTCTTGATAGTCAGGTAGCCAAAGGTGGTAGCACAGTCTTTCTTTAGAAGAGCTTTGCTTCCAGCAGGGTAGCTACACTTGAACTGGATGGGCGTTTTAGTAAGTCTCTCTGCAAATACTTCTCTAGAAATTGCCAGGCAATCTTCTCTGCGGCTATTCCCTCTATTATGTAGAACCCGAAGCTGTGCTTTGTCCTTACAGAGTTCAATGAGATAAAGTGGCCAAAAAGCCTGCTTCAAAACAATATAGCTTCACATCCCTAAGTGCTCTGAAAATGGAAAGTATCGTCAGAGCAGGACTCATCTCTTTACTGCGGTAAGACACAGCCCATCATGTGCGTACATTGGTGGCATCAACCAGCTTGAACTTTGAATGGAAAACAGATTTGGGGAGAAGACAAGTAGTTCTGGGGCAACAAATAAATGATGTATTAGAATAAGGAGAAAGAGCTGGCCTTGGCAATTCAGAACATCCTCACGCTTGGCGTGAGGTACCAAACAATGTCAGTGCACATTGGCTAGCAGAAAGGCAGCTCAGCTCTTGGCTCCCACAGCCAGGAAAGAGGCCTTAAAGCAATTTAGGTTGAACTAGGTCATCCAGTGGTTTTTGATTTTATTGTTAAGTGATGTAGATGATCATTATGGTATGATCAGCCTTTTCATCTGATGTAGAGATTTTATCAAGGCAACAGAGACAAGATTAAAAACATCCTGTCAGGCACCACATAATTCTCTGTACCCTATATGCCATTTTGTGTGTGTGTGCACAAGTAGGTACACTGTATTTCACAACAGAATGGGCACAGGCCTGTTCCTTTCACCAGCCAAGCCAGTGTATCACAATCAACAACTTGGAGAAGTCTACAAGTCTGCTGAAAGTTGACCTTCTTAGAAAAAAAAAGGCTTTTGTTGTTGTTTTTGACACAGACTCTCATAGATCCCAGGCTAGCCTTATGGGCATCTGTTCCTTCTGCTTCTACCTCCTGAGTGCTGGGATTATGTGGTGCTGGGTCTTGAACTCAGTGCTTTATACATGCTAGAAGAGCACTCTACCAGCTGAGCCACAGCAGGGGTCCTCTTGAAATGTTTTGTTCCTAGCACTGGTGGTCTACTGTGACCCTGGGTTGCTTTCTCTGGGGATGCAGCAATAGAGAGACTATTTTGAGCTCCTGATGCTGTGACCTAGGGGTGGGAGGGACACCTGGATTGAGTAAGAAGATTGGGGTCTGTCTTAGTTACTTTTTATGGTGGTTAGAATAGTAAAGACCCCCATAGACTCATGCGTTTGAATGTTTGGCTCATAGGGAATGGCACTATTAGGAGGTGTGGTCTTGTTGGAGTAGGTGTGGCCTTGTTAGAGGAAGTGTGTTGTTGTTGAGGCAGGCTTTGAGATCTCATATATGCTCAAGCTATGCCCAGTGTAGAACACAGTCTCCTTCTGCTGTCTTCAGATCAAGATGTAGAATTCTCAGCTCCTTCTCCAACGCCATGCCTGTGCGTACTCTGCCATGTTTCCACTGAACCTCTGAAACTGTAGGCCAGCCCCAATTAAATGGTTCTTTTGTTTGTTTTTTATATAACAGCTGTTGTGGTCATGGTGTCTCTTCACAGCAGTAAAACTCTAAGACCTGATGCTGTGATAAAACACCATGAGCAAGGCAAATTATAGGAAAGCATTTACTATGGAGCTAATGGTTCCAGAAGGCTATCGTCCATGACCAGCATTGAGGGAAGCATGGTGCCAAGCAGACAGGCATGGCACAGGAGCAGTAGCTGAGAGTTCCTATCTTCATCTGCAAGCATGAGGCAGAGGAAGCTAACTGGGAGTCTCTAGTGACAAACTTCTCCAACAAGGCCAGAACTCCTAATGCTTCCCAGAGAATTCCTCCTCCTGGGGACAGAGTATTCAAACATACGAGCTTATGAGGTTACCTTCATTCAAACCACCACAGGGTCTAACACAGGCCTCTTGTGAGAAAGTGAGTTCCTTTCTCTTTCACTCTTTTCACACGTTACACAGGAATGAGAAAAACCTACCCTTGTCATATGGCTACTCTCAGGAGCAGACAGAACGATGAAGCTAGTAAAATGTTCCTCATGAAAACTTCATAGCAGTTTTTCCAGTCTTCTTCCCAGTCCTAAGGGATAGAATTCAGGCCCTCTTACATGATAGGGAAATGATCCACTAAACTTCCAGTATCTCCAGGCTACTTTTTCTTTATTAGTTGAGATCAGGACTCTTGTAGTCCAGGCTGCCCTTGAACTCACAATGTAGCTGGGATGATCTTGAACTTCTGATCCATCTGCTTTCATCTCCAAGTGCTGAGATTATAGGCATGCATCACCAAGTCCAGTTTATGTAGTGCTGAAGGTCAGACTCAAGACTGTTGTGCATGCTAAACATTCCAACAAGAGAGCTATATATATCTCCAGCCCAGTCTATTTGTAAGCTTAAGTGATGTCAAAAGATTTGATCTGTACCTGAGTGCATTTGTCCAACTACTATGATCCATCCTGCTTGTCTAGTATAACTGCAAAGCTTCTGCTTAATTTTCAACAGCCAATGCTGCTATCACATTCACCAGAAAGCTTCCCTGGCTCTAAGAGAATGCTCACTGTCTCTCCTCTGTGGTATCTTGGTATTTTAAGGACACTTTTCCCTTTGTTTATCACCTATTCTGTCTCTGTCCCTCACTAGACTCTGATCTACCCAAAGAAAGGGGAATGCTTTACTTACATGTCTTTCTTCCACTTGTACCTCCCGGTACAACGCTCAGTTACAACAAGTGTGTGCTTCCGGGGCCACTGGGCGGTGAGCTGGGACATCTGTGCCTGTATTAAATGACTCCCCAGAGTCCTCTCTGGGCTTTTCCTTTGTTACTCTTTCCTCTAATCTTTATTTCTTCCTTCCAACAATTTCTGTGAGTTTTCCCACTGAGAGCTGTGGCTGTGATTTTGTTGTGTAGCAGGTGCTGTCTAGATGTGAATCTTCAACTAGAAGGTGAGGCAGCTGCATGCCATACAGAGAAATGTCCCTGGGGCATAGCAGCTCATCTCTTACCTTTTTTCACCTGTCATCTCCTGGTGAGTAAATAGTACACATTTCTCAACAAGGACTTAAATCATCTAGATCATTTAAATGTACTTATGTCTAGCTGGACAGTCTTTCATCACATAAATGGTCCCTGAAGGGAAATAAAATGACTTCAGCCTTTCTGAATAAATGGATATGACTGGGGCATCTATGCATGTCATATAAAACACTGGATACTAGGACTCCTAAGAATTATCATTATCTTAGCCAAGAAAGGGGAAATCACTTTCTTAGGACCAAGAGAATTGTTCATGCTGATGCTAGTTTCAAGTGCAAACCATCTGAAAATCACATGTTTGGATAAATCAAGGCCTTTTAAAAGAGAATTGAAGCTTTGAGTGATGTATAATTAGGAAGGTTTTGTGCTAAAAATATTACTGCCTTCTATGTATATTCAGTCACAATAGAGAAAGGGCAAACAGAGCACACAAGTAAGAGAACAATAACAAGGTAAGATGATTACGTATTATAATATGGGTGACCTTGAAGATATCGCGCTCAGTGAAAGGGGCTAGACACGAAAGGACAAATACTACTGTAATTTTGTTCACATGAGATATCTGTAAGTGGCAAATTCAGAAAGATTAAAAAGAGCTAGGACTCAAAACCAGGTCTTTGTTCATGTTAGGCAAGTGTTTCACTAACTGAGTTCCATCCCTAGTCTATTCTAGTTCTAAATTCAGCTATGTCAGGAAGATTTTGAACTGTTCCTTGGTGCCACTATTGATATGATATGATCTGATCCCCCCCTCATCTTCCTCACTAGTGACACTCTGGAAACTACCATTCAATTTGATATGTTGGCATTACAACAAATGACTGAACTCTCAGAGTTGTGAAGCTGAGGCAGGATGCTGTCTCACTATGTCACCAGCCTTCGATACATAACAACACCTATCTCAAAACAAGCAAACAAGGATTAAAAAAAAAATCAAGATCCCACTTTCCAGGAGCCAGGGAGAAAGGAAGCCAGAAAACAGAGTTGTTGTTCAATGGTTTCTGTCTGGTATCAGAAGTTCTAGAAATAAATAGCAGCATCGCTGCACTGAACGATGGTTACGTTTAACGCCTGTGAATTGTAGATTCAGAACAATTCAGATGAAAAATATGGGCATGTTTCTACAATAAACCATGTGATAAAGCAAAATGTGACCAGAGAAGGATGGTTTTCCAGAGTAACATTTTGCAAACTTAGACCAGAGATTCCCCTAGAGGTGATTGAAAAGGCACAGATTGTGATTGAGGACTCTGCCATTTGCTCTCAGCAAACAGTTTAATTAATCAAGGCCAATGTCTTCAAGCAGTTCTTTCCAGCCTGCCAGAGGCTGGGGCCAATTACTGTTGACAGGGTGAAATCTCAAGGGGTCCGAGAGGGAAACAAATACGTTAAACTTTCTCTTCAAAATTAAGGAATTATGCAAAGTAAATGCACTGTATCTAATATCAATTTTATTAGGGGTAAAGATATTCTGATTGCAGAAAAACAAGAGTCATTTGAAATGCAAAGAGTTGAGAGAGAAGGGAAAGAAGGACTTCTGCTCACAAGGACTGGGTCACTGACTTTTGAAGTCCTGGGTCAGAGCTGCAGAGTTGGTTCAACTCGCCAGCTACAATTGTCCCTTGACCTTCAGTTGTCTGTCTAACTGGCCAATACAGAAAGCTGGTTGTTTCACAGGATTGCTAGCTAAAAACCAAACCAAACCAGAAAATCAATGTAACAGTAACAAAGGTCTCCACTGCTATGCTACGCCAAGACTACCAATTCTATGCTGGGCATGTGCAGTAATAATGTGTGTTGGCCAGTTTGTCACACAAACTAGAGTCATCTTGGAAGAGGACACCTCACTTGAGAAATTGCCTGTACTAGATGGGCCTGTGGGCATATCTGTGGTAGCATTTTCTTGATTAATGCTTGATGTGGAAGGTCCCATCCTGCTGTGTGCTGTGCTGCCCCGGGCATGTGGTACTAGGCGCAAATAGAAAGCAGACTGAGCAAATCATTCTCCCCTTGTCTTCACTTCAGTTCCTGCCTTGGTTTCCCTCAGTGATGGTCTGTAATCTGGAAACTCAGCAAGCACCTTCTTTTCCAAGTTGGTTTTGCTTAGTGTTTCATCATAGTAACAGAAGAGGATGAGGATGGAATTAGTACCAGGAACATGATGAACCTCTGTCGTTTTGGGAGAGAACTGCGCAAAGATGTTGGAGCTTTGGGCTAGAAAAAGCTGTTAAGTATTCTGCACTTAATGAGCTTTTATAGAAGATGAGGCTGTGGACAGAGAAATGGAGATGATGGAGGCTTGGTTTGTGGCTTTTCTGAGCAAAGGCCTTTTCAGGGCTGCTCATGTGATATTTTGCATTAAAAACAAAAACAAAAGCCCATGAGGTGTTTTTGCTTTATTGGAACAATGGATGCTTGTTAGCTGGAACTAGAAAAATCAGCTCTGATTAATAAGAGAACAGCATCATTGAGCTAACAATGTCCTAAAATGTTTTTCATCAGAGTCAGCACGCAGAAGCTGTGGTCCAAGCAGGAGCAAAGGCTACACATCAAGCTGGCAGCCATGCTTGGCAATGTGTAAGAGTGTCCCATGTGACATCGAGTTTGGAAGCATGAAGAGGTCACAGAGAGCAGAGGAAACTTAGCACTGTTGGGTGTTGGACTCGGAAGTCCAGACGCCTAGGCGGCCCACCCCACAAAGACACAGAGACTGAGAACTATACAACAAGCACGAGGTCTATTGAATCCAGTGCACTGGGGCGGCCCTACCAGCAGGGCAATGGCGACCCCGAGTTAGTAAGGTACACACTTTTTACACATTTTTCTGGGGCAGAGCTTGGCAATGGTATGGAAGGGCAGACCCGCATTGGTAGTTAATTTTGACTTTTTACATGATTGGAGGCCCTCGGTGGTTATGTCAGCCTGTTACCACCCACCTGTGGATTCAGCCTGTCCTTGACAACAGAGAATTCTGTCCATTATGTGGGGCCTGAGGCATATCTGCACCTGGCCCGGCTTTCTCATTTTATAAGGATTATCTTTGGCCCTTTTGACTGTCTGGAATGTTTCCTGGCCTGGCTCATCGGCCGCCTTTTGTCTCTCAAGGCCTCACATTGGGCAGAATTGGAGAGGTTAGGAGAGGTGACTGGTGATGGTGCAGCCTCAGTTACAGTGGGGTCTCCAGCATATTGGAGATGCCAGGACCATGGGACTAACAAGGGCCGTGGCAAGTGCAGAACGGAGCTGACTTGAACCTACAAGACAAGCTGTATGTGCCACTTATGGTAAATCTGAGGAAGCAAAGTTGCTCAAGTCCTTTGGATATCAGAAGATTGTCTGTGTGTCCTAGATACCAGACATTGAGCTACAGGATATAATTTCCATTGGTGTATACCAGTTTTTCTTTGATTTGATTTTAACTATGCCCTGGTTCTTCCCTCTTAGAGAATAAAAATATTTGCTACTTTTTATTTTACAGGAGCTTTATTTTAAAGTTGCTTTATTTTACAAAGTTGAAGGACCTTGGACTTTTAAGGAGATGTTGAATAATTTAAAGAGGCTTGAATTTCTTAAAGACTGTGAAATTTTAAATTTCAAGTATGTTTATATTGTGTTATTAACATAAAATCCTGATAAGACCCAGTGAAAGAATCATTATAGTTTTATATCTAAGTACTTGTATGTCATATTGAGAAAAGGTCAAATATGCTAGTTAGTTTTTCTCAACTTGACATAAACTAGAGTCTCTTAGAAAGAAGGAATTTCAAATGAGGAATGTTTGTACAGCATTTTCTTGATTAATCACTGATGTTTGAGGACTCAAACTATTTTGCTCAGTGACACCTTGAGTAGGTGGTCCTGGATGTTATAAGATAGTAAGCTTTGCAAACTATGAAAACCTAGCCAGTTAGTAAGCAGTGTTAACCATAGTCTTTGCTTCAGTTCTTGCCTTGAGCTCCTCTCCTTGGTCTTCTCAGTGAGCACTGTTACCTGAAAGTATAAGCTAAGATAAATTCCTTTCTCCTCAAGTTGCCTTGTTCATTGGAAAGTTGACAGGAAGCTGTCCTGTGCCAAAGACTAGCCTCAGCTTGGAGAGGAGTTCTTAGGCAGGGGTGTCTAGGAGCAGTGAAACAAACTCCAAGTTAAATCATGGGTCTAGGTTGAGGGCCTATATCTTCTGTTCAAGACAGCTTTCCATATTGCTTTCTCTGTGTTCTGCTGGAGACAGCTTTTTCTTGCTATTCTAAAAACTCTTTGAATAGCTCATCTCTTGAAGACCAAAAGCCTAGTCTTTTATTTACATATCAATTCAGTCACTACCCTAGGCTCCCTTTTAACTATCCCATGAATTACCATGCTGTGACCTTAGCCCCTTGACTCTTAGGAAAAAGACAGCAAGCATATTTTTTAACATTGTAAAAGAATTCAGAGATCTGTCTGCCTTTGTTTAGCACAGACAATAAAATAAATAAGTGGGATACAACCCTGAAATTACCATTCCTACCAGACCTAGGTCTGGACCTAAACTCCATCTGTCCCAGACTGATCTTGAGCTCAGAAATCTGAGTGCTTTTTGTAAGTATAAACAAAAAAACTTAGCTGAGTGGGAACTTGCTCTGTGATCACTCTTCCCTAAATCTCTTTATCTCATTCCTTAATATCTTTCTGACAAGCTGGTTTATAGGGCAGTTACCTATGTTTTTCTTGGTCCATAAAGCCCCTCATATAATTCAAATTGTATCATTTTATTTTGCATAGTTGAGAAATTATATATTTTTGAATTCATGTTTTCAGAGTTCTTTCTGACAGCCTTAATTGTTGTCCTAAAGATCATAGCATTTGCCATTTTGCTGAGATATTAATCACACCCTCATTCCTGGACTTGTGCTGTTTCTTATTATCATGGAGTCATTAACCTTGGTAAAGAGGACATTCCTCGAAGGAGGAACATAAAAGTATATACATTGTTATACACACAAGCCTTATGCCCGCAGCAACCATCAACACTCATGAAGGCCCATGCTCTGCTGGCTCTGAACCAGGGGCAGGAACCATGGCGTTCTGTCCCTTACACGTAACCAAGCAGGACTTGGCAGTCCTGTATTTAGGCACACTCTTGCTTTTCTCTGATTGGATATTTGGGTTCCCTAGGTCAGATGTAAGTCTTATTTTTTCTTTCCTTCTACTCACCCCCACATCATGTAGCCAGTAATGGTCTCCTTCTTCCTCTGCCTTCCAAATGCTAGGATAATAAGCATGTACTGTTGTGCCTCATTCTTGAGCCTGAGAAGACCACCCAGGAGCCGACTCTGATGCAATCTCACTAGGGTCTCTTTATTTCAAGCTTGAACTCGGGCTTACTTACTGCCAACCCTGACACGGCAGGATAGGATGGTGAAGCAGCTTCTAGCCCTCATTGGGACAAGGTTTTATAGAAATGGAGAACAAGTGAGGGGGGTTCCAGCCTGGCAAGCATCTAATTGAATGACTATTGTAAGCTGACAGGTGAGTGCTCTGAAGGAAAACCATGAACAATCACAAATGTTTGAAAGTACATCTGAAACAATCAGACTTACCTTGTTTGGCTGTAGCTAGGGAGCAACTCTGTGGTAAGGGCCAGGGACTGCCATGGAGTCCTTCCTGGTACTTGGGTGCAGCTTGGGTTCAGCCGCAGGTCAAGTTCTCAGGCTCTTATTCTTTAAAGATGGAGGCCAGTCTCATGCTGAAGTAGGCTTGGTCTCTCAGTGTCACCATGCTCAGGTTTATGTGGTGCTGGGCAGTAACTCCAGTGCTCTGTATATGTTAGGCAAACACTTTAAAAAGTGAGCTTTATCTCCAGCCCTCAGTGTCACTTTCTCCCACCTCCCCAAGGTACCTTTCTCTAGAGTCTTCTCCTCCCTTTCCAGAGCTCTTCATTTCTTGTGATATTTATTATGTCTATACTATTGTTGGGCCTTATTTCACATTAATTTTTAGAAAATGATGGAAAGTTCTAGATAATTTTGAAACAGAAAATTTAATTACTTTCTTCATTCTCTTTATTTTAGGCCCAGCTACTAAATAGGTCTGTTTATAAAGCCAAATAGTATGTAAGAACCTTAGATACACAGACTGCCTGTGTTTTTATATCAAGCATGAGTTGCATTGGTGTCAGTAATGAATTTGGAAAGGCTTTAAGAACAGACATCTCATGGGTTCAGAAGGGTGGAACATGCTGCTAATGAAACCAGGAAATGGGCCTCCCTATTGGTGGACATGGTCCGTATCTGATCTTCTGGACAATGTATTTTGTTTGTTCGTTTGCTTAGAGTGCAGAATGTGATAGACATGTGGAAAACCATTTCTTTGATTTAGGGAGGCATTCATGGCTTTTTGGGTTGACCCCTGACACTGCCCCTACAGTGGCAAAGTCATTTTTTTCTACTTCTAAGTCTGAGTCCAGTCAAAAATATGTCCATAAAAGTAACAAATAAATCATCAGGACTTGAATCAGAAATAACAAATACTACTACTACTACTACTACTACTACTACTCCATAAAACTTTCTAGAAGAAAGCCTCAAAGAACAAAATAAAAAACTATAATACTCTCTGGAATGGTTAAATAATAGGCTATCTGTTGGGGATTTGTTGTAATGTTTTGATTTAATCAGGAATCTAGTAACCAAACACTGAAGATCCTTCTCCCCAATAGGTTTTTGATAGATCAATAAAGATGCCAGAGGCAAAGGGAGACAGAAAAGGACCTTAGATTTGTCTTGTTTGGGCTAGGATACAGGAGAGAGGAGGAGAGGCAGAGAATCTCCTTGACTCAGGGGAGAAGGATGGGACATAAGAGCTGCCAGAGAGAAAGCCAACCAGCCATGTAAGAATTTGGGTAAGTGGTCACTGGCCATTTCCTCAATTGGGCCTGAGGTAGCAGGGGAAGGTTTAGGATTCTCAAGAGTACCAGAGGGGAGCATTTGCTAGCAGGAGAGGGTTTAAGAGTGCCCAGCTTTTGAGATAGTCATGGCTTATTATAATTTAACTGACATGTGTGTGTGTGTGTGTGTGTGTGTGTGTGTGTGTGTGTCTTTCATTCTCAGATCCAAAGAGTTCCTGAGCAGGTGGCTGGAAGCCCCTGACCCCCTGGGAGTACAAAGCGCTGTAGCTAAACTCACCTCTAGAGCTGTACTTGGTTTACACAGTTCTGAGTTTATGGGAACACATGGAGACTGGAATTACTATCTGACTTTGTATGGTTATCACTTGCATAGATTTTATAAACATAAAACTACACAAAGTAGTGCAGCTTGTTAATTTCAGTAAAGCATGGTAGAGTCCCTCATGGTGAAAGAAGTCAATGAGATCAGAGGTCATGTGGTGATCATTGCAAATAAACTAATGAGTCCTCACAATGACTCATTGTCATTTCAGGTAAGCAGGCTGTTTTGCATTGATAAGATTTGGTTGGAAATGTCAACCTCCCCTATCTTCCTTGTGCTTTTCATACTGTCCACCAAAATGCTGTCTGTGCTACTCAGGATAACTAGCCTGTGTACTACATACACAACCTGTAAAGCTCATGGCCAACCATCCTGTTTGTTTGTCACTCCTCCAAAGCTGTTTGCAAGTCTAGTTGACTGGGTCTCAGCCAACTAGTCTGTGAAGCATTCCATAATCCAGGCCAGCCATGTGAACCACTTAATACACAGGTCAGGGCAAGCTGTTGCCCAAACTGACCATTGATAGATTTGATCAGGAAAGGACATGAGCTTCCACTGTTCTGGCTCCTGACCCTGGCTAAGGTTGAGAAAGCTCGGAGCTGTAATCCTTATACAGACCTTCAGACAAGGCCGACAATACCAACCAACCAACCAACCAACCAATCACCACCAACAACAACAACAAAAAGGAAGAAAGAAACAGAAAAAAACAAAAAATAGGAAGGAAAAGAAACCTGGTTAAGCAGCACACACAGCTACTGCACATTTTTGATCACATTCTCAGTTTCTTCAACCAATAATTACCCACCACCATTTTCTGGTTTTCACTTGTCCTCTCTAAAGCTCACTTTGAAGAGCAGTCAGTGAGGTTATTTTCTCTAATGATTACAAATGATCTGAATATATTCTCCAATTCCTGTATTGAAACTTAATGGCTGGTGTAATAGTACTAAAATGTAGAGCCTTTAAGATGTGATTAGGAGGGATTAATACCATTATACAGCGAGCCTCATAGAGCATTAGTCCCTTTGGCTCCTTGGCCTTCTGCCATGTGAGGTTGCAACACTTACATGTCATTCTGAAAACACAGAGTGAGCCCTCACCAGACACCCATAATGTCTATGCCTTCATCTTGGGCTTCACTGTTTTCAGAACCTTCACACATAATTTTTATTGTTTATAAATTATCTAGTCTTTGTTATTTTGTTACAGTAGCCTAAATAGACTCAAACAGAGATACAATTCAAGGTGGAAAAAAAAGATGCTTCCATCCATCCATTCCTGCATTTGTCCATCTTCCGTCCATCCATACATCTATCCACTCATCCATCCAATAATAGTCCACTCTCCAAATGTATAAAGCATAGGTCTAACTGATGGAAATCAGCAATAATTGAAATGTACAGAGGAGCTCTGTTTTCTTGAATGTGTGTTTTAGTGGGAGAATATAAACTATTAAACACGCATGCATTTCCTTTACAGATTATAAATAAGTATCATAGCAAATAAGGCCTGGGAAAAAGACTTGGAGGCATTTTAGATAGATTGTTCAGGGAAAGCTAAAAGAAGTTCGATTTTTAATAAAAGCTTGGTTTTGTTTTACATGCAAAATCTTTTGAAAAGCTGAGGGATGGCTCAGTGGCTAAGAGCACTGGCTGCAAGACCTGGGTTTGGTTCCTAGTACTTACTGCTGTCTGTAACTCTTCTGGTTCCAAAGGATATAACCCCCTTTTCTGACTGTGAGCAGCACACACACACACACACACACACACACACACACACGCACACACACACACACACACACGGTTCATATAGATACATGCAGGTTAAATTTGCATATGCAGCGAATACAAATAAATAAAACTTTAAAAACTTTTTATTGTTTTTGCATATGAATTGTTGGAAAGTGCAGTGAGGAGTGGTAGACATTTTGACCTCCAAAAGAGTTTTATAACAGAACAAGGTTCTTAGGAATATGCAAAATGAATATGTTAAATATGATTTTTAAAAAGTAAGTTAACTCCAACTATTAACTATGTAGTAGGCTTATAATATACCATGATTTAAGTTCCACACACCAACGGCATCTTATATTTTCTAAGTAAACACAGCTTTGACTCAGAAAGGGTTACGTGGTTTGTTCTAGGTCACATAGCTGGGAAGCAGCTGATCTGGGTCTCAACTCTAATTGCCTGCCTCCAAGCTGTGCCCTGTTAACATCTCTGCATTTCTTTTTGTTATTCATTTATCACTTGTATTTAATCTATCACTACTGAGACAGCACTGAAAGCTAGTCTGTTTTTACCAAGAAAAGAAACCAAGCAAGTTTTCTTGGAGGAGGCAGCATTTGAAGGTAGAAAAACTGTTAGTGTTCAAGATGGGACATTTGAAAAGCTTCAAATAAAATCAACCAAGTTTACAATGTGTTTGACGAGGCTAAGAAACTTAAACTTGGCTAGAATTGGTAACCTGTGAAACAAAACAAAACAAAGCCCCCAAAACTGAGGTCAGATGCAAGGACAGTTTCAAGTGCTAGACTGAAATGTCACCGTGACTTCTGAGCAAAACAGAGGCAAGGAGCTGTCACCACACAAAGAAATTGCCAGCTGTGTGAAGGGCAGACTGGGTAGGCACAATCTGCTTACAAAGAATATTTAGGAGTCCTGGTCTGGGCGGGGACAGGAAGTTGACAACACGTAATCAAGGGTTTGTTTCCAAGGCAGAATGGACAGCATTCTGAAAGACTGCGTGAGGAGGATCCAGAAAGAGGGATACAAATTAAGTCGCCCTGGTGAAACTGGAGACAATTCTTTATGTTCTTGGAATTTCCACCTTGGTTTTGCTTTACCATTTATCTTTGATGCCCAAACAGGAGTCAAATGGGAGTTTTACTGCATGCTGTCTGTGAAATCCTGTGAATGCCATTGGAACAAAGCTCTTTAAACTAGGAGCTGAAAGGCTCCAAATCTCTTCTCCCAATGAAAATCTCATTAGTGTACCATCTGAAAAGCAGCACATTTAAATCTGACTTTCTTTGTCTTGTATGGTTTGATCCCTTTAAAGTGATAGTTTTTCAGAAGAATGGCTGGATGCTTGAAATTTCAATTAGACAAGCAAGAGGTTTACCTGTTGGAAAGGAGAAGGTATTATCTTCCTGTTGCTAGGAGATGGGTCTCCAAAGCAATAGTTCACTCTTAAAGGATCAGCACACTTTCTAAATTCCTTTTTCCTTTGAAGACGAACATGGGTTTAAGACTAGTCCCAAATTCCCTGCTCTGTGCCCTAGCAAAGAGGTCCTGGGGTAGATGGCTTGCACAAGCAGCCACAATAATCTCCCCTCCCCTCCAGGCTTCTGGGTGTAACGTAGTGGTAGAGTGGTTGCCTGCACGCATGGGTCCCCAGGGTCAATCCCCAGTACCACAGCAAACAAACACATTGTGGGACAGTAGTAAATGAAACTGAATCTGAGACTTGGAAAACAGTTGACATTGGAACTCAGATTTTCTTTCTGCTTCCTGGAACCCCAAACTACAACTCAGGTTGGCCTTTGAAACACGGGAGGCAATCCACCCAGAGCAGACAGGCTCCATCTTAGTGGATGACACTGGCCAATTCATGTGCTGAGAATTTATCATGGGAAAGAGACCATCTACCAGGGATTGACTAAACTATTCCTCAAGGAAATCTCCACCAATGGAAAGAATGGTGAGATAAATTGAATGGTGATTGTTTAAAGCTATTTAATTTAATGGAGACTTGTTATTCAATAGATGCTAACCAGGGGCATCAGTGCCCACCATTAAATAATGGTTCATTTCTGCCTAACAACTTTTTAAAATAAATGAGTTGACTTTCACCTTAATTAGACCAAATGCAACTAAGCTGTAACCTTATGAAAGGAATTCCATTTCATTCTCATGACTTATCAATAATATACACTTTAATATTTTATATCTTGTAGCTCATCTGTATCAAAATCTTTCTAAAGTCAAAGTTCTACAATAATTGATCAACATTTAATTAATCTATATTTAATTAGCATGAGTGGCATAAGTATTTTGGGGAGTTTTCATTTGTTTACTTTTAATTTAAAAAGATGTATTTGCTTTTACTTCTTGTGCATG
>JADRCH010000226.1:2030232-2060164 GCA_019843965.1 Rhynchomys soricoides | reverse complement strand
GGTGATGCTGGGCTTGGTTTTTCATCTGTGATCACCGTGGCTCCAAGGAGACAGCCCCTTTCCTGTGATACTGCTGCAGTGAGACAGTCTCAGTTGGTGCAGGATCCTAATTACAGCAATAACGGAGCACCCTTCACAATAAACTGTTGGTAGGAGCCTAATTAATGACCTCAATTCATCTGAAGCTAAGAGTCCACCTACCTGGCAAGAGCGACCCATGTCCATCATGCCTGTAAGAGACGTGGGGCCTGCAGAATGTGCTCTATCAATGTCATTTTAGCATCTTTACCAGTGCCTCTCAGAGCATTTTGTAAACATTAACTCTCCTGCACTCCTGGGAACGTTTACAATAGCAAACAGTCTGCAATAAACCATAGCCTTGGATCACAGCAGAGGCACTGCTCTTCAGTGGCTGAGGGCTCAGGAGCTTTGGCTGAGGGAGACCAAGGAAGGACTAAGCAGTGTCGTTTTGGGCAAAAGTGTGGCAAACACTGTCTCTGATGCATGATTTGATTCTCATCAGGACAAGAGGCAGTCCCCGGATTGCATGTTTCTGTTGAGGAATGAGAATAGGGGCTGGCACAGTGGCTGCAGTGCTTGCTCAGTATGCACAAAGCCTAGGGTTTAATCCCCGGGACCACACAATCAGGTATGGCGGCAAACATCTGGAATCTCAGCACTTCAGAACTATAGGCAAGTGGATGAGAAACTCAAGGCAATCTTTAGCTACATAGCAAGTTAAAGGCCTACATAGCATATGTGAGACCCTGTCGCTAGAGGGGGTGGGGAATGTCTCATATCCTCCAAGGTCCAAAGGATTCTTTGAAGATACATGCTTTGTCTTAAGGGTTCCATTTAGCTCTTCGAGCCCGGAACTGTGAATCCTCCAGAGAATATCATAAGACATTAGTAACCTCACTGTAGCTATGACAGAATACCAGACAAAAGCAATCTGCATTATTTTGACTCACAGTTTGAGAGTTCTGTCCATCATGGCAGGGAAGGCTCTGCAGCAGGGATAGGAAGAGCTGCTCACATTGCATCTGTAGCAGAGGATGGCATTGTCTGACATCATAGGAGGAGAAGCCCTTGGTCCTGTGAAGGCTAGATTCCCCAGTGTAGGGGAATGCCAGGGTGATGGGGTGGGAGTAGGTGGGTGGAAAGGGGAGCACATTTATAGAAGCTGGGGAAGGGAGGCTGGGAGAAGGGGGTTCCAGAGGAGAAACTGGGAAAGCGGATAACATTTGGAATGTAAATACATAAAATATACAATAAAAAATTAAAAAATAAAAAAAAATTTAAAAAGAGAGAGAAGAAAGAAATGAATGCTTCCTTCCCCTTTTCACTGAGTCTGGGACCCTGGCCCTGGGATTGTACCACTCACAAGTAGAGTTGCTTCTCACTTCTTAATTAACCCAATCTATAAACTCCCTCACAGAAGGTTGTCTCCTGGATGACCCTAGATCTTGTTAAATTGGCAATTGACATTAACCATCACATACAGCAAACATTGGGTGAGTCAGTATGAATTTGACTTTTATCTGTGTAGCTTTGGTCTCATGACCTATTTCTGATCTTGTGCTACTTACTGGTTACAAGAGGCTTCTATGACAAGTAAGGCAAAGGATGGTGACTCCTTAAGAAGTCTGTACTTCACACCACACATATTGATAGCTACTTAAGACAGTCCGGTCAAGTAGCTCCAAACAATTTTGATCACAATAAAGTTAAGCTTCTTTCGTTCCCTTGGTATGAGACTAAAGCAGAGGACATCCCAGAGCCCACCACAGAATTTAGGAAAGATAACATGAAGGTCCAGAAAATCAGGTCTGTAAGTTATCTGAGCTGTCCAAGATTGGTTAGATTGTTACTAGGTCTGTGAGGAGTTTTGACAGCCTGTCTTTTGGCTGCTACTTTATTTATTTCTGGGAGTTTCTGTAAGAAAGCACAAAGAAAGTAGCTTAAAAACAACAAAAACAAAAAAATATTTAGTTCTAGAAAGTAAAAGTTTAAAAACAAAATTTTGTTTGCATTTCTGTGGAAGAGTTTCTTTCTCTCGAAGCTTCTGGTAACCATTGGTGTTCCCTGGCTTGTGGTCAGATGTATCAAATACTTCTTTCCATGTTCCTTTCTGCATAGCTTTTTTCTCTGTGTGCTGTGGTTCCCTAGTTTGCTCTGATATGGTCCTTGGATTCAGATCACCTCTACAGCAGTATGACCTCAATTTGACTGCAAAAACTTTCTTTCTGAGGCCATGTTCACACCACACAGAAATAAGAACTTGGTCATGTTTTGTTGTTGTTGTTGTTGTTGTTGTTGAGAGGGAGAGTATATTTACACCTATAACACTCTTGGAGAGGTATCAGTCATAGCAGAGGCAACCCTGCAACATCATCCTAAAGAGGACCTAGAAAAGGCCTCTGGTAAATGGGATGTTGAAATCAGCCTCTGAGACAAGTGTTTGATCATCAATGAGCTCATAACATTTGTGTTGCCTGTAGCTGGCACCTTACCACCCCTCCCCCCAAACAACCTCACAAGCAAACTCCAGCCAATTGTATCCTGGCTTCAGGACTTTGAGGCATTAAAACTGTGTGCCTTATCACCCAATAACAGATGTTGCTCCTGAGGGTTCTGGAAGTAACATCACATTTACCACATTAAATGTATGCTTACAATAGATACAATTCAATTGCTTCAAAAGCAGATTTCCAAGAACATATTTAATACTAGGGTTTGTACATCACCCCAAAACATTTCTTTATTACCAATGAATGTCAATCCAGTTGAATATGAAATCTCTTTTACCCAATACATCACTTAAACATTTCTTCCTCACATGCTACTGAACTTATCAATTGTTTCCCAGAGGGGGGAGAAAGCATTACATATTTTCTTTTTAGAAAACATTGGCTTTCTTGGAATTCTTTTGTTGCTGTTTTTGGTTTTTTGAGACAGGGTTTCTCTGTATAGCCCTGGCTGTCCTGGAACTCACTCTGTAGACCAGGCTGGCCTCGAACTCAGAAATCCACCTGCCTCTGGCTCCTGAGTGCTGGGATTAAAGGCATGTGCCACCACTGCCCAGCCTGCTCCCCTGGAATTTTAATGCATCAGAAAAGGTGCAATGAACAAGACTGTAGCTGATGGAAAGTGAACAGGGGCAGGAGAAAGAAGTGAAAGATGCTGTGTGCTACCAGATATGGACATTCAGAGGTGTTTTGACCATCTTAATAAATGGCAGACTGGATGAGGAGTTTGAATATTTGGTGGAGATAAACCAAAATAAATCAAAGTTTGAACAAGTTCCCTCTGAGATGAATATGGTTATATGAGTGGAGATGTTCAGAAAGCCAATTATTATGGGGAGTCCCCCAAAGAAGACCTCTTAGACACAGCCTAGCCAATTGAAAGTCTTTGCTCCAGCTGGTTGGAACTACACTCAGGTGTTTGGGACCTAAATGTAGTGCTAAGTGTTTAGGGTGAGAAATTTTTAAAAGCAAAAACCACATCCTGTTATCTTGCTTGGCAGCTGCAAGAGGAGAGTTTTTGCAAGCAAGCAGTTTAACAGAAGCCAAGGGGCATCTTGACTTCAGGTTCCTAGAACAGAGATGGATAATCAAAGAGGCTTTCCACCAAAGAGATCATTAAACTTAAAATGACCTCAGCAAGAATACAAGTTGGAGAAATCCCTGCCTTGTCCTTCCCTGTCACACAATGTCTTTGTTCTGGAATGGTACTGACTTAACCCAAAGAGTAAAATGTACAGAGCAAGAATAAACTTGTACCTGGGATTGAACTGGGGTCATTAATGCACAGAGGGTGAGGAGCCCATGACAAGGACTGAGAGCATCAAGCAGGGAAGAAACAGTGGCACCAAGGAGACAGACCTGATATTGGTCTGATAGGGGACATAAACAACTAAGTACTTAAGGAAGAGAGGGTCAAGCTTGCAGTCAGGCAAGGAGCAAAAGGTTTTCAATGACTTTCAGGAGCAATGTATGTTTAGTAGAGCAGAGAAGAATCAAGCTAAGTATAATTGAACACAATGGGTTCTCCTCTTTGTAATTGCAAAGTCAATAAGCACAACCAGAAGATGAAAAAATGGAGAAGTATTTATTAACTGAATCAGATAAGAGGAACACTGAAACTATTCTAAATGGCCAACAAATGCAACATAGGCATTTTATTTAGGAAGCCTAAGTACAAGGAAGCACTTTGCAGGTGGGCAACATTACTGAACATGCAATTTAAGATGTCCCTTATGGATCATGCTCTGTTTATCCTAATTTAAGAGATAAGATGGACACATTCCTGAGCATGCTCAGCTCAAAGTTATGGAGCAAGTTTGAAAGCTTAAAATGTCAGAGAAGAATTCTAGGAATGTGCAGCTTGCGTCATACTGGTATTGGATAGGAACAGTTTGGGAGAGGGTGGGCAAGGCTTAAGCATTTCCATATGCAGATGGAGGAAAACAGCTGGACAGGAAGGTTGGAAGGTCCAGGGGAGAGAGATGACTCCTGTCCCAGACAAGCCTGTGGAATGTGGATCCAGAGCCTTGGACTGAGGCAGGTCACTTTTTGTTTTTATGAAGAGGTTCCCACAGCTGGGGATTGAGGCTAGCCTTTCATATGTGGTTTCTTATCTAGCGCTGCAAAGAAATCTTTTTCTCCTCTCTGCCCCCTCCTCCCCTTCTTTCCACTGTTCTGCTTTCTTTAAAACATTTTTTTTGTATTTATTTATTTTATGTGTAAGTGTTTTGCTTACATGTATGTATGCTCACCACATGTGGGCCTGAGCAGAAAAGATGTTAGATCCCCTGGAACTGGAGTTACAGATGACTGTGTTCCACTTTATAGTCACTGGGAACTGAACCTATGCCCCCCACAAGAGCTGTAAGTGCTCTTAACTATTGACTCAGCTCTCCAGCCCTCATGTTCCCCTTTTAGGACATTCCCTACCACATCTCAAGAATTCCCACTAGTCACAGGCTGTTGGACACGATTTACTACTAATATTTTGATAACTGGACATAGCATCAAAGCCCCTTCTAAATACTGATTTTTCTACCTATACATGAGTGCAACTCCCAGCCCTCATCAGAGAAGCTTCTTTGTGCAGTGGATGCTTTCTTATGGCAAAAACTTTTGATCTGTAGGTTAGATTGCAAAATCCTCACGGTAAGGGTCTATGGATTGTGATACCTTCCTGTCACTCCAGGTCACATGTAGACAGCTGAGGGACATAATGAGTCTTGATATGGATGATTTTTTTAGACATGGGAAATAGGTTAGTTTGATGCAATGGGCAAAAGGTAGAGGGTGAAGAGTGAAAAGTCCGTGTCAGCCCAGAGGAGTGAAGAATCTTGTATAAGACCCTACAGTTATTTAGTGTCAAAGCTAGCATATGAACTCAGAACTCCAGACTGACCTTAAAGCTCCCAGGCAAATGTTTGACTGGTAACATGAGCTTCAGGCTGGTTTGCTTCCACCTGACGAATCACAACTGGTTGCTTTCATGTCACCCGTTCTCCACCCATGTGTGCAGCCCATCTCTCATTTATTGTCATGTATGTAGAGAATGGGGGACATGGTTTGAACATTCCTCTACATATCGTTAGCTCATTGTTAAATGCTTCTGTCATTAAGCAGCTTAGGCTCCCCAGAGGACATCATGTCAATTACACTGACATGGCCATCTTATTAAAAACAGAACAAAAGTTATCAGCTGGGGTTCATTTAGAAAATCACCTGAGACTTGGCCGAGGATTGTAGTGAGCAGTGACAGTCTGTTAAGTATGTGACAATTAGGCAATCCACACAGAGTCTTGTTGAGGTGAATATCCTTTGTCAAGTTACCAGATGAAGTTGATTGCTGTTTGTAACGAGTCCATATCTTGTGGAACTTAGCTCATCTGTAACAACCTCCTCAACAGAAGCTGAATTTAAACACTTTCCTGCTCATTCAGCCAACCTGGGTTACCATAAGAGGTCCCCATGACTGTCAAGTGAGTTAGTTATGTTATAAGTGAAAGAACGCTGGGCATGGTAATATGTGCTTCTAATCTCAGCACTCAGAAGACTGAGGTCAAAGCAGGGCCTTGAGTTCCAGGTCAGCCTTTATTGAGGACTTAGATTTCAGTCCCTCAAAAAATAAAATATAGATGTTGACATTGAGGGTGTAACAAAAATATAAAGTCTGACTTAACTCTCTCTTAACATCTAATGTCAAATCAATACTTGATTCCAGCAAATGACCACTCCCTGTTTTTGTATATGCCACTTTCCAAGAGGACAGTCTCGTTTTCTACTCTCCAGCAGTATAATTCTACAACACACTTGCTCTATTTTAAGAGGAAAACCTCATTTGAATGGTTTTAGTTTCTTAGCTAAAGGAAGAAAAATTTCTGGGCCCTTCAAGAAAAGGTACTATTGCTATCAGCACTTCCTTGAAGTCAGACAACCTTTTACAGAGGAAAAACCCAGCTTGCTCACTAGTAAATGAGAGCATTGTATTTCTTCTTAGTTGGTAGCATGTAATCTTGTTTCCTATCCCTTCCCTGCTTCAAAGTTACCATTGAATTTTAGTTTTCCTATGGAAAATTGTCGAAATTTTACTGCTACTCACACCTTTCCTCAAACTATAACACAGAGGACACACATTCTAATCCCATTAAACATAAATCTGGCATTAAAAATTATATGTAGATCATAATTCCTTTCAAGAAAGAGTTGTTATGAAGTGTTGTGATTTATGGCAATTTATGATAGCGATAAAGCAAGCTATCTTTTCCTATGAGAATAGTTCTATAACTAGGGTTGTGTTTCTGATACAGAATGCAGGATCTAAGAAATAATAGATATGTGAAATATGCGCCATAAAGTTAAATACACAAAACTATTAACCTCTTCAGTTAATTAAAATAGGAAGGCCTATAAATTGAGCATGAATCTACTGTGAAGTCATATACCAAACTCCCAATGGGTGATAAAGTACACCAAAAGTATATAAAAATTATGAGCAGCAACCAACCCAAGAAGTGATCCAAAATAGAAGTTGAGGTTCACTTGAAGTCACACCTTACCATTACTTTTTTATGCTTTATTAGCCTGAGCATAAAGCTCCTGTGGGTATTTTTTCTTCAGAATTAAAGAGATAATTTCAGAGGAGAAGAGTTGGGGAGTGTGAATATCACTACTATGACTGGAACTAGAGAAGTACCCTGGGATTCCAGGACACTTGAATTCCTCCTAGTGTGAAGTAGGCAATGTACCAGCTTCAGAGCTGGGTGAGTTAAAGGCTTTGCATCCTAGCTTTCTTAGCTCAGGCATGAAATGTGAAGGAATGCTCTTCCACCCCACCCCTCAATGAATCTAGAACATAGAAAACTCTATGAGTCTGATTGGATACATAGGTTTCATGAGAAGTCTTCTAAAGATATTAAGACCTGGGTTGACATTTTTCTAGATAGTCATTTCATTCATTTTAGGGTTATTAAAAACTGTTTGCCCCATTCCTCTTCTTAGAGATGGATGCTGGATGATGTTGAGTGCTGAGACTCATATCTTTCTAAAATGTTTCTTTCTGATGACAGGAAAGTAAAGTGAACTTCCCCTTTCCCTAACGCTCCATTTGCACATGCTTAGTCAAATCTGTGTATGTATCACTGGAAAAAAAATAAAGCTTTTAAATGATTTTACTAGCCCTGTAATTGAGCATTCTAAAGTTAGTTAACACTTCATTAGAAACCTGCAAATATTGAAGAATATTTTTTGGTTTCCATAAAAGGGCTGTGGTCAATAGCGTACTATCATTATAAGCAATTACTTTTCTTTTTTCTTTCATCTCCATTAGTGAGCTAGCAAGAAGGCAGTGGTACTGAGACTAAAATCTAAATACAAGCTTTAATTTGTCAAACAAGGTGGACCATTAACCATTCCAGCCTTACACCTTGAGTAGCATTATTTGGGCTCAATAAAAGGGAATGCGGTGTTTAAGTCCTGAGGAGCTGGAGACAGTTGACAAAACACAGGACTCACCTATCAGTATCTGAGATAGAGCGTCATACAGAAGGTAAAAATCTCAACACATAGTGTATTGGTGGTGCTGACAGATTGGGAAAATAAAGGCTGAATGGAAGAAGAGTTTATGAAGAGGCTGAACATCTTGAATGTTGGGTGTGATTTGAGGAAGAACAAATCTTCCTTAAAAATTCAGAAAGATTATTCTACCTTCTTATTTATTTGCTTCCAAAACTGACAATATTGGTTGGTGATCCCTGAAACCTCAAGTAAGGGTTGGTTAAGGTAGTCCAGGATCTACTGGGGCCCCAAGTGTCTGGCAAAAGAATTAGATCATTGGCTGAGGAACAAACCATCTTTAATACTGGCCTAAAAAAACCTCCACACCAATGTTCTATGCACTATAACTGCACAGATAAACATAACAAAACAAGGAAACAGAGTGTGGCCAAGGTAAACCAGCAGGAATGTCAGAGCAAAGAAAGGCACAAAAGTTCTGACAATAGAATGAGAAAGTTTACCAAACATTTAAAGAAAGAAAATAAGCATAGAATGAGAAATTAAAATTCCCCAGAACAAAGGAAATATTTGAAACAAGAAAATCTGTGAATTTTCTATGGCAGCTTTTTTAAAAAGAGAGGCAGCCCAAGATGGAGGCTGTCATTCTTTTATGATCTAGCTATAGTGATGATGTCTTATCAGTGGTGTAGTGTTTTGTTCTTTAGAAACAAATCATTAAGCCAGGGAGTGGTGGTACATGCCTTTAATTCCAGCACTTGGGAGGCAGAGATAGGTGGATTTCTGAGTTCGAGGCCAGCCTGGTCTACAGAGTGAGTTCCAGGACAGCCAGGGCTACAGAGAAACCCTGTCTTGAAAAACCAAAAAAAAAAAAAAAAAAAAAAAAAGAAAGAAAGAAAGAAAGAAATCATGAAGTTCAGTTAAAAACTATTTTAGCGTATGCCAAACTGGTTATCAGGATATTTTAAACTAAAACCAAAGTATGAATGCATTGGATGTGCTCTTTCTTTCCCTTCTCCTGCTCCTCCTCCTCCTCCTCCTCCTCCTCCTCCTCCTCTTCTTCTTCTCTCTATATGAAAAACTTCTCAAAAAGAAAAGAACAACTAACCAACAAACACACTAGAGTAGAGTGTGAGGCTGTAGCAAAATTGTATACTGCTTATGTCTTGAGTTTGAACTCCGTTACTGCAAATGTGATTTACTGCACACTTATAAGAATCACTAAAATGATTTTAAAATTAGAATAATTATGTTGCCAAAAGTATAAGGCAAATGAAGCTGTTGATATGAATATATAAGATGGCAAAACTTTTAAAAAACTGTGGTTCTTAAATGGTTAACCAACAACTATCCTATGTCATTTCACTACTGTGTGTGTAGGCAAAAAAAAAAAAAAAAAATGAGTATGTGTGTGCGTGTGTGTGTGTGTGTGTATTTGTTTCAGGGAGACTTAATAAGAATGATCTTATCATATTTATTATTGCCAAAACACTAGACCTAACCTAATGTCCATCAAGAAATAGACATAAACAAGTGATATCATATTTACACAATAGGATGTCCTACAGTAATAAATATGAGCAATTGTTGATATATACAACAATATCAGTAAACCCTGAAATAATTACAAATGTGAGTGAGAAATCAGTTCTAAAATACTACAAAATTGGGCTCCAGACACAGGGACTGCCTGGAGCAAATCATCAATGTGGAACATGAAGACCATCCAGTGCTAATGACTCCATTCAACAAGTTTCAGAAAAACATGATTTTGTGCCATCCTCCGGGTCACCAGACTGAGCTTACAGTGAACAACAGACTCTGCCTTGATTCATCCCCCTTGCTTGCTTATCTAGCAACCATGTTGAACAACCGTCATCCATCCTTTGCTTTAAGTTGTGGGACAATTCCTTTGGAAGAAATCAGTATGTTCAATCACAGATCTGTCTCTCAAATGGAATATCAATTCTCTCTCATAGCCTAGAGCCCTCGGCTAATCATATACAAAGATAGATTAAAGTGGATGTTAATATTGAGGATATTTCAAGGTTATTGAGTATTTTCTAATTGCAATATATTTTGTTGAGTCCTGGATCGGTAAAGTTATTCCTCATAATAATTCTAAGAGCAAGGTGCTGTTAGTTTTGCGAGCTTGGTACATTTACTAGAGACACCTGAGTAGATGGAACCTCATTTGAAGAATCGTCACCACATTGGCCTGTGGACAAGTCTGTGAAACATTTTCTTGCTTAATGATTGATATGTGAGAGTCTAGCTTACTATGAGTTGTGCAACTTTGGCGTGTATAATAAGAACACATGACTAAGGAGCTGTGAGGATCAAGCCAGTAAGCAGGGCTCTCCATGATCTCTACTTTAGTTTTACTTCAAGTTCCCACCTTAAATTTCTGCCTTGACTTCCCTTGATATCTTAGAAAATTAAATAAACTCTCTCCACCAAAAATTTGCCTTTAATCATAGCATTTGTCAAGAGAACTGAAAAGCAAACTAAGACAAGTAATTATTATTTCAATGGACACATGAGACAGCTGAAGATTGCCAATTCAGGTCTTGATTGAATCCAGACACTTAGCTTGTGCTGCTGCTGCAGCTACTGGACAAATAAGCATATATATGCTTGTATGTATACACACATATATATACATATACATTTATATGTATGTATACATATTGTGTATGTGATAGTTTGCATATGCTTGGCCAAGGGAGTGGCACTGTTGGGAGGTGTGACCTTGTTGGAGTAGGTGTGGCCTTGGGGGGGGGGCTTTAATACTCTTGTCCTAGCTGCCTGGGAGTCAATATTCTGCTCGCAGCCTTCAGATGAAGATGTAGAACTCTCAACTCCTCCTGCACTATGCCTGCCTGAGTGCTGCCATGTTCCTGCTTTGATGATAATGGACTGAACCTCTGAACCTGTAGGGCAGCCCCAATTAAATGTTGTCCTTGTAAGAAAAAAACAAAAACTACAAAATCATTTATAAAAGATTCCATGGAAAAAAAGCTGATCTATTGTAATAAGTTGATTGGAGACCAGTGATTGCTGGGGATTGGTGTATGAAGGGGATTGAAAATTTTGTGCTGATAAAAATTTTCTGTATCTCTCAGTGATTTAAGCTACCTGTTAAATTCAGAGAATGGTTGATTTTAAATATGTACAACTGATTATATTCAAATTACATTCTATTAAATTTTTCCATTCTTGCAAATGGAAAAAAGAAAAGATAAAAATTTTAAGACAATAAAAATGTTCTTATATGGAGGGTCTGGTGTGAAACAGGAATAATAAACAACATGGCTAATATTTGATAGATCCGAGAATACTTCATTATGTAGGGAAAATGCCACATGTTTGATTTTTAGGGGTTAATGTAGAACTAAAATATTGCTCAGCAGTGACATACAGTTTAGAGAGGAGCCAATGGGTGTATGGTGGTGATCACTATTGTTCATTAGTGGTACAAAGACTAAATAATTTAGGCTGTAAATAAATGTGGTTTTTTAAAGAACCATCCTAAGAATGTAAATAGAATATAAACTTTCCCAAACAGAAAAATGAAATGATTAAACAGAATGTTGGGACTGAGAAGATGAGATGCTCAATTGCTAAAATGCTTGCTGCACAAGTATGACAATCTGAGGTCTGACCCCAAGCACCTACTTAAAAGGCCAGCTGTCATCTGAGTACCAGGGAGGCAGAGACAGGAGGATTGCTGGGTTTGCTAGCCAGCCATTCTAGTTGAACTGATGACACTCCAGCTTCAGTGAGAGACCCTGTCTCAAACAAGAACAAGAACAACAAGAAAAAGAACAACAACAACAACGGGGAGAATAATAGAGAAAAATACCCAGTGTGGATCTCTGGTCTCCACATGCATCCAGTCACATGTGCACACACACAGATGAAAATCCCTGACCCCCCCCCCACAGAGACACACACACACACCCCACACATACACACAAACCTCATATGGTGCCAAAAAGAAGACAAGAAAATAATACTTATGAAACATTTTTAGAAAAAGTGGTCAAAACACAAAAAATAAGAAGGTGTCTTAGTTTCTCATGGTTATTATAACATAGGAGAGCTTCTTACTATGAGACTTGAAGGGAAGGTTTTAGCTTTCTCTTCTTATATCAGAAGAAGGGCATTACCAATGTCAGGCTAGGGTTGTCTAATATAAAAATCAGAAAAGGACTGGCAGAAACGTCTAAAGAAAACATAGAGTAAAGAAGCATGATTTGGCAGATTTAAAGAGTGAGGTAGAAAGCACACAGTGGATGATGGGGTTGGAGGAGTGATTACACTGAGCTCCTCCTGGGAAGATCGCTGGCCTTGGATGAATGAAAACTATCAGTTCTCTGTCAAGAAGGGATATTGTTCTTGCTATCTTATAATTACAAGTGTGAGAAAAAGCCTTGGTGAGCAGTGAGGCAGGCAGGCATTGTTCTTGGAGAACAATAGCGGCCATCTTCCATAACTTTCAGAAGAAGGTCTCTGGAAACTGTGATTGGGCATATCAGTAAGTCTGCAGGAAATAGATGTATTCTGCTGCACTCATAAGCAGGCAATGCTAGCTCCTGCGTGCTTTCTTCCGTCAGGCACATCGAACCTTGGTGGTGGTGGTGGTGGTGTGGTGGTAGAGGTGGTGGTGGTGGTGATGTTGTTGTTTTGGGTGGTGGTGGTGGTGGTGATGGTGTTGTTGTTGTTGATAATGGTGTTGTTGTTGATGATGATGGTGATGCTGTTGGTGGTGGTGATGCTGTTGTTGTTATTGGTGGTGCTGTTGTTGTTGTTGGTGGTGGTGATGTTGGTGTTGTTGTTGGTTGTGGTTTTTAAACAGGGTTTCTCTGAGTAGTTCTGACTCTTTTAGAACTCTCTCTGTTCAAGGCTGGCCTTGAACTCACAGAGATCTGCCTACCTCTGCCTCCTGGGTGCTGGGGCTAAAGGTGTGCTCCACCACTGCCTGGAAACATCTAATCTTTTGACATCATGCTGTGATGTTGTCTTCAACAAAGTCCATACTCAAGAACTATGCAATGAAGTTACAAAGTTGAAAAAAAAAAGAATTCTCATGTTTGAAGTGAGTTTATAATCTTGGTTAGACTGTATTTGTAGGTATGCTTGGCCACATGTGGCCCACAGACTACAGGTTGGCTGACGGACAATAAACAAAATTAAAAGCACTAATACAATGTAAGGAGTACAAGAGGAAACATAACAAGTGGATAACTCCACATGACTACCATGATATGATTTCTTGCTGTGTAGTCCCACACTGACATCCAAGTCTTAATCTTTCCAGGTGTTGGTGGGGTAGGTTTGCATTCCATGGCCAGTTTGATATAGCATGTCAAAGTGCTGATATAGGTATCTTCTTTAGGCATACAAACAGTGCATAAAATTAAAATTATAGATAAAAAGCCAGAAAAGTGATCCTCAAATTAAAATAATTTTTATCTGGTAGAGAGGGCGAAGTGGGGGTGGGAGCTCATAATGATCTGTGGATTCTATTCTTAAGTAATTCATGTGCCACTGTGCTGTTATTTTTTTATACCTTACATGCACATGGACACATACACATATGCACATAACACTTACATTTTGTTCTATATAGGGTATTTAAATAAATACATAAGCAGTGAGCAGACTCAATGATAAGACCACCAGGCTGTGCCTACAAATAGGCTGACCTCGATTACTGGATCTAGCTATTACGGATATTTTTTTAACTTACATCATTTTATTCTTTCTAATCTTTCTTTGAAGTAGGTCTCATGAACATGACTTTAGAACAAAGCCATGTGGAATCATAGTTCAGATAGGGACTTGACCGGCATCAGTAGCAAAAGACAGCATGGGAATTTGAGCTGACACTTATTGACATGGAAAGAAACAGCTTTCACCTGTTGGTGAAATGGTTTGGTTTCATGAAGATATGGTTTATTCTAGAGTCATATTTGAATGGCTGTGGCCTGCTAATCTAGATTTATGTCTCCCTAAATACAATGGTCTAACAAGGAAGCAGTTTCACGAAATTTTTATAGTAACAGAACAAAGAGAGATGTATATATATATGTAAAAAAGGCATTTAAACCATGGAATGGTTAAGCCTTGCACAAGAATAGCACATGCCTTTAACACCAGCACAGAGGAGACAGAGGCAGGCAGATTTCTGAGTTTCAAGCCAGTCTGCTCTATCAAGTGAGGTCCAGGCCAGCCAGGGCTGTGTAGTGAGACCTGTCTGAAAGTGTGTGTGTGTGTGTGTGTGTGTGTGTGTGTATTTTGTGTATTTGTGTTTGTGTATGTGAGTATGTGAGAGAGAGACAGAGACAGACAGACACACAGAGAGAGACAGAGACAGAGCAAGAGAGAAACAGAGACAAAGGCATACACACAGAAGAGACAGAAACAGGTAGACATACACATATTCACAGACAGACAGAGAGACATAGAGAAAGAGAGTCAGAGACAGACACACACATACACAGAGGGAGAACGAATTACATTGGTAGGAGCAGTAAGTGGGGAGTTACAGAAGGAAGGGGAATCTCACCCATAGGCCTCAGATATTATCTGGTAACATTCTTCTTAGGCCTTCAATTGGTGGTGAATAGAATTCTGTTGTTTATATATCCCAATTTAAAAACATCTGTGTATAAGGATGCTAGGTGTGAGAGAGGTGGGCAAGGAATGGCTCTTTAGGGGCTAAGGATGGCCTGAGAGAAATTGTAATTCGGCCCCAGGTCTGCAGCATTCCAAAGCTACTGCTGAGGTCTTTGTAATCTGTCTTTGGAAGCATGCTCTTCTTTAGGAATTCTCTCCACAGAATCCATCTCTCACTCCAAACACGTGTTCTTGGTAAAAGCTAAACCATCTGGGGAAAACAAGGCATAGCTCTCCCCTTGACAGATGAAAGCTGGGGTCTCTTACTTTTTCCTTTTGAGACAAAGGTTATGTATGTCAGACTGGCCTTGAACTTGAAAAGTAGCCATAGATGACCCTCCTGCCTCTACTTCCCCTAGGGCTCTTTCAAATCATCAGAGAGCCTAGCCATCCACACTGCCACTACAGTCACTGAAAATGGCAATTTGTCAATGGGGTGAGAAAACCCTTTTCTATAAATACTTCTGTAAAACTGACAACAGGAGACCCTGTGGATAAAGCAAATAGAGTCTAGCACAGTTAAGTGCATGCTCAAAAAGTCATAAAACAGCCAAGGTAAGCGATGGGGAGTCAAGCTGCTACCGTGGTCTCATGTAAGGGGCAGTCAGTCCCCAGCTGAGGTTGCAAAGAAAGACTACAGATGCTGCTGGCTGTCCCGAGGCTGCTCTGCAGATTAGGCCATTCATCAATGCAGGCATCCCCTAGCTTTCTGAGGAGACCAATTAGCATCACTCTTGGAGATGGATCTCTTCTCAGAGCTACATCTTTTAACAGTGAGTGAGGAGGAAAACAACTTTCAGAGGTGATGTAGGGTGGCAGAATTGAGCAAGAGGCAGAGGCTTCTGATCTGGTGTGTCTACTGGAGACATTGAAACACTTTTCCTGGGGCGGGGCTTTATTTTATTTGACATGCAAGCAGAAGTTTTCAGATCTACTTATCTTTTCTTTGTGACCCACTTTACTTTCCACCCCACCTTTAAAAATCTTGGCACCAAAGTTGTGATTTTTCCCAAGCTGGCTCAAACACACTTCTGTTTCGAAGTGGGACTCGGGAAATATTCAGTGTTAAGTCTCCTTGCAGCTGGTTCCCTACATTAGTGAGGCTACAAAACCCCAGGCTCTCCCATTAGTTGGAGTCCCTGGATTTCATGTTGCTCAACTCCCTCGTGTTTCCTGCAGAGTTCCACAGTCCCTTCCCCTCTCACAGCTGCAGCAAGAGGGCAAAGTTAGCTTTCCCTGGGGAATCTTCTATGTCATGCTTACTTCCACAAATCAGTTCAAATCCTTCTCACCACCACCCCCATCTAAGCCAGTGGAAAACAGCTTCACACTATATAATTGAACGTGCTGCATGAGAGGTCACACCTCAGACATTTAGTTGGGTTTTTCACAGTCAATAAATGAATAAATTGAAACGTTCATGCACAGCTGTGGTTTCTGAGGCAGAGAATCACTGTGTCTTGGTCACATGACTTCACATCGCATCCCTCCTGCTAGCATTGAGGTAGCATCTCAATCTCGTCCAGACTCCTTTTCCTATTTGAATTTTAAAGTTAATAATATGGTCAACCAACCAAAATTTCATTGTAGTACAGAGTTCAGCAGCAGAGAATTGGCGGTAAGCCAAACTATGAACGCTCCTCTTCTCCATTTCTTATTTTGTTGGTAACATATGCATGATATGGAATGCACTGGTTTATCTTCTTAACAAGTGTATAGCTTGGTGACATCAGGCATGCTTTCAATGCTTTGTAGCCACTATCAGTATCTGAGTCCAGGTTTTCAAGGTCCAGACAGTTTGTAAGATAGCTAAAACTCTCCCTCCTGGAGGGAGGAGAGAGAGAGGCTCAAAGACTCAGGACACTATTTATTATCACATACAGTGCTGGGTTTCATTTATTTTATTCTGTTTTGTTTATCTTTGGCAATTTCGTACACATTTAAAATGCATTTAAGGCATATTTAGCATCCTGTCTCCCCATTTCTCTTCTCTCATCCCCCCTCCTCTCTGGATTTCTTCTTCCACTCAACATGTTGCCCCCTCCTACTTTCATTCTTTGCTGTTTTAAGAACCCACCAAATTGACCAAGGGTTGCTTGTATGCGCATGGATGTGGGGTTATTTTATTAGATCATAGAGAGCCTACCCTTGGTTACACCACTGCAGAATAATGTTTATCCTTTCTCCAGCAACCAGCAATTGCCAGGCTCTATCTTGTGCAGATCTTGTGCGGGTAACCACAGCTGCTGAGTTCATGAGTACCACGACAATGCCATCACCAGAAGACAGCATTCTACAACACCCTTTGCAGCCTCTGGCCCTTCCATTCCTTTGGTTTCCCTTTAACAATGTACTCAGAGATCGAGCACCCCCACCTGCTGCGTGTGAGTGTGCATGTGTGTGTATGTGTGTGTGTGTGTGTGGGTAGATGTGTGTGTGTGTGTGTGTGTGTGTGTGTGTGTGTGTGTGTGTGAAGATGTCCCATTCAGGACTGAGTAATCAATAGCCACTTGTTTTCAGCACTCTGACCAGGTATGAATCCCTGCATTCACAACTGAACATTGCCAAAAAGCTTAGAGCAGCACAGGCGATGGAGGGGCCTGGCTTGTGACATGTCACAGGGAGGTTTAGGCATCTATTTAAATAAAGACTTTTAGTCTTAAAAGACTCTGCTGGGGCCATTTGATAGTTTGAATTAAGAAATAGTACTGTTCTTGTCATCTGGGGAAGGGGAATTGGCTGTGATTAACAAGAAGCCAGAGCAGTAACATAGAACATTTGCCTTTCTGGGACAATTGATAATGGTCAACTGGGGCTGAAGAATCAGCTGTGATTAAGAAGAGGTGAGCATCGCTGAGGTAAAACTTCTAAGAAGTGTTTACTTCGGGTCAAAACACAGAGGCTAGGTCCAGAAGGGTCTGAAGTTGTACCTTATACTGGTAGCCAAATTTGACAATGTGTAAGAGTTTCCCGGGTAGTATTTAGTTTGAAGGCATGAAAGGGTCATGGAGGGTAGCTAAGGCTTCACACTCTGAGAGGACATTGGTGATTGTGTAGCCTCAATTGCAGTCGAACCCCAGGACTGAAGGGTCCATGGAGAGAAGTTGAGGCTTAGAACAGTGTTTCAAGGTTGGAATTCCTGAAAAGAGCCCAGGAGAGACTAGAACGTCTATCTAATAGCTCATGGCTTTTTGGAGCAGCATTAGCCATCCATGCAGAGTACCTCCGTTATATTCCTTTAGAAATTAAGGAAATTTATTATGAGGCTCAGAAACACAGAATTCAGGAAAATCAAAGAGTTACAAGACCCAGGATGTCTTTATTTAAGATTAACAGTAAGGGAAAATCCCCCCACTCTGCCCCAGGTAGTGTCCTAAGACAAGCCCAAGGTTCCAGGAATTTGTCCCCCATAGAGTTTCTGGAAAGTAGCTACCTACGTTCTGCCCCCTCAACCAGCTCAGGAGCCCAGAGACTGCAAAATAGGCAATGGACTCTCCTTCCACTCAAAGACCTGAAAAGCAGTTATCTAGAAAATTAGTTCTTAAGGTCATGCTATCCCTCTTCTCAATTCTCAGCTACAAAATTTACTCCCAGACTCTGCCCGGTCCATTCTCCTGTACTTTCGAGAAGTTGTGCCCCTCAGTCTGGGGAATTTCAGACTAATAAAAGTTTGACCTCACTGTTAGATGTCCGATAGAGTCTTTATTCATCGTAGTCCCCTACCTGCTTACTTCTTGCAGTGAATACATAACCAATGATCAGTTGATGGGGAAGAGGAGCCTCTGGTGGAGCTGTCTGCAGCTCAGAGCTCTGTTGACCTGACTCAGGCTAATCTTCACCTACGCTTCTGTAGAGTTTTCCAGGATACAGTTGTCTTTCCACAATATAAACAAACTCATTGGCTCAGATAGAGTGAAATAATTTGTTTGTTCTGTCATTTATGCTTTTTATAGGGTAAATAGACATTGGTTCATGTCACCCAGGAAAAGTCACATGGGCACGCAAAACAGGGTTCCCTCAGATTGGAGGATGTATCAGTATCTCATTTTTTATGGGTGAATTTCATCATGTATATATCTCACCATGCTTATCTATTTACTATTGATGAACATTTGGGTTGATTCCAGCTTTTAGATCTTCTGAATAATGTTTAAGGAAAGACTAGACTACACGTATTTAAGCCTGTGCTTTCAGGTCTTTGATTCTACACCTTGAAATGAAATCTCTGGCTCACAGGGTAATCTTTTGCTTGCTATTTTGAGGAAACAGTCTCCCCTTTTCAACTCATAAGCACAACACCTGGTTGTGACATTGAGTGATAGCAGACATGAAATACTTCAACCTGAGGGAAAAATCTCTCTTGGGAACAGGGGGTTTTGGAAGTCAGGGCAAGAGGGAGAGAATTGGGAAACATTCCTTTTGTAAGATGAATTGGAAGAAACATTTCAAAACATAGAGTCACCACCAATCCCATTCAGGCTCCAACTTGGATAGAGTACAACTGTCACGTGTATCCATGAAATAACAGGTTCAGCTCCCTTGTTTCAGTTTAGTAACATTGGATAATATCAAAGTCATAATCTAGTTTGAGGAGATGACATTGCTTGCCCTTAGTCTCTCCTGCAGCAGATGGCAGATCTATCATCTTACTTGGTGGTTCTTCTCACTGCACTGTCCAATATGGGGGGAAAAAAAACCATGAAGAGTATGAATCAATGGCATCATGCTTCGTAAATTTCTGATCCCTTAGGAGTCCTAAGTGCAATATTTGTGATGGGAAACATTGAGCAAATGTCTTATAAATACCAGGACTCATCCCAGTTTATTTTGTAGATGCTAGATGGAACATCCAAGCTTCTCAAGAGAAATGGGTCTGTTTTTAAAAATAGCATTGTAAGAGACAACACTATTAGACACCCTGAGGGGGGAGTATGTGGGAAGATGAGTAGACATGTTTCCTGTTCACAAGTCCTCACACCACAGGACTGTTCCGATTATTGTGAGATTACTGGGTCTTATACGAATTACTTATTCTGTAATCCTATACTTTGCCCTAAGTAGAAAACACACTGTTGGCCTATATAATAATTGGCTAAGCTAATCATTGGTGAGTTGTGGTATGAATCTTGTGTATTATAGAACTAAAACAGAGGAAAAAACATTTTTTGTTTTGATTTCTTTAGATAGAATCTTTCTATGTAACCCCAGCTGGCCTTGAACTAATTACTCTCCCATCTCCAGCTAAGCATCAAGATTATATGTAGGCTTATACCACCAGTTCTAAACAAAAACTAAATATTTATGGATCAGGAATTTTGTGGACCTCATTCAATTGTGAATTATACACTAATGGCTATTTTATAGCGATAGGAACCAATGCTTGGTGAGATTAAGGCAGTACAAGGCTACAATCACCTAGCCAGAAAGGCTGAGCTGTGATACCACTACACTAGCTCTCAAGTGTTCCTCTTGGCTACCCTTCCAACACTAGCATTCTTGGAAATTTCATCTGACCCTTGCTGGGCTACCATAATTTTTCTATTGCTCCTTAACCGGTGAACATAGGTATGAGACAGGATCATTGTGCATATTTTTCTCCTATTTTGACTATGTTAATGAAACTTTTGGTTTGCAGGAGAGGTGGATTCCCTGTACCTATGTGTTTTGTGCTTCATTGATTCACTTCTTTGTAATTCTAGTATGCAACAATTAACAAGCATTGTTTGTTATGATTGTGGAAGTGATGAAGCTAATATATCCTTTGTGGTAACTGTGGTGTTATACCAGTATGTAGATGTTTGTTCTCTGTAACAGACATTTACTTTGTTTGTTTGTTTTTAACACTTCCGGGACACCCATCCTCCCACTCATCCTGAGTGTGTGGTACCATCTGACCGCTGTTCACTGGGTTTTCTTTACCTTTAATTGAGTGTCAGACTTTCACAAACTATGATCATTCCTTTCTTAGACTCAATCTCAGGATCTCTACATAATTATTAATCATCTTTATTTTCAGATAATGAAATGAAATTCAGAGAGATGGCCACAGCTAACAAGTGGCAGATCTGAGATCCACAGCACCCATCCTACACACAGTGATTACGCTCACTGCTCTGCCTCCTATGTTTGAAGAAAGTGTTGGGATCCAGTAATTTCCAGGGAATTGGTTATCAGTGGGCATCCTCAGGGGTTGTGGAAGTAATCCTTCAAGTGTATGACAGAGCAAGTAGATACGTTTGTGACTCAGTGTGCCTTTGTACAGAGATGATGGAGGAGATGGGAATGTAAATACATTTGTTTTCTGAGCTGGAGAGACGGCTCAGTGAGCTCAGATCAGACCACACAAGAAAAGGTAGATATTCACACACACACACACACACACACACACACATACACACACACACATTCCTTTGTGCTGTGGAGCACATAGACAAGAAGATTGCTGGAGTTTCTGGCCCACCAGCTTAAGCCCAGGTCTAATGAGGGACTCAGTCTCAAAGGAATAAGGTAGAGAGTGAATAGAGTCTGACAGCTGTCCTCCACGTACATATGCACACCTGCAGACATGTGTGCTTACCTTCTTCCCAACGCACACACAAGTATACCACAATCACACTCTGTCTTCATTTGGGTTACTATTGCTATGATGAACTCTCATGACCAAAGCAACTCGGGGAGTCAAAGGTTTACTTGGCTTACACTTCCATATCACTTTTGATCATTGAAGGAAGTCAGGGCAGGAGCACAAATAGGGCAGGAACCTGGAGGCAGGAGCTGATCCAGGTGCCGTGGAGGGCTGCTGCGTACTGGTTTGCTCTGTATGCCTTTCGCAGCCTGCTTTCTTATAGCACCCATGACCACCAGCTCAGGGATGGCACCACACATAATGTGCTGGGCCCTCCTCCATCAATCTTTCATTAAGATAATGCCGTACACCTGGATCTTATGGAGGCATTTTTTTCTCAATTCAGGTTTCTTCCTTTCAGATATCTCTAGCCTATATCAAGTTTATGTAAAACTAGCCAGGAAAAATGACTCCTTGTCAACTTGACACACAAGCAAATCACTGTTAAGCCATAATCCTTCCTATCTTGTTCATCCTCAAGGTCACATATTAACATCAACATCACAGTATAAACATTTTATAAACATTAAAAGTCTCACAGTCTTTAGAAATCCAAACACTTTTAAAATCCAGTCTCTTAAAACATCCAAAGTCTCTTTTGAAACCTCAAATCTCTTTTAAAAATCAGTCTCTCAACTGTGGCCTCTTGTAAAAGCAAAAATATGTTCAATATTTTCTTACTTCAAGAGGAAAGAACCAGGGTACAGTCACAACCAAATTAAAACAAAATTTAGCTTGTGCAAAGGTTTTATAAAAGTAGCTAGGGCATAGATACACACAACACCCCCCACCCTATTTCTTGTCCCCCCTTGAAGCAGACCTTTGCTCTCCATTGTGGCCAGGTGCCTCTGACAATGTGCTCCATTTTTGTCCCCTCAACCTGTCCAGGGTCCATTTCTCCTGTGTATGAAGTGTCCCCTACCATCTGAGAAGAGACACTCCTATAGAGACTTCTAGGATCTTTTTTTAACATTCCTGTTGCAGCACTAACTTAAAATTTCCCTTTCTTTTTTTCATTCTTTCTCAATGTACTAAATGTGCATTTATGACTAAGTGATAAAACAAGCATCTAGAACATTCATTGCAGTGTGCCTTACAGAAGCATATTCAGACACAAGTTTATTGTTCAGTACCTCTCCATATCCCCAGAGGACTGGTTCCTGGACCATGAGATAAGACAATATTTGATATTCAAGTCTTTTCAATTAAATGGTGCAGTATTTACACACACACACACACACACACACACACACACACACACACATCCTCTTTTGTCTGCTAAATCATTTTTATATCATGTGTAGTGCTTAATTTAATGCAGATGTTATGTAAATTTCCTAGCTGCTACACCACTTTATTTAGGGAGTAAAAAGAGGAAAGAACTCTGTATATTTAGACATAACCATGGTGTTTTCTTATTTATCTTATTCTTTGACCATTTTATACATGTAAATCATAAAACACAATCAGACACACACTTACTATCTCTCCATTATCCTTAGAGCTCCCAGCACCTTTTCCTTCAAATTTTATATCTTCATCTTTGATGACCAAATAGGTCCAATCAGGGCTGCCCATATGTGCATGGATGTGAGGCCATCCACTGGAGCATAGGAAAGACTCAGTGGCTCCACCCTCCAAGAAGAACGATTCTCCCTCCCTCAGTAGTTATTAGCCTCCAATAGCTCTTCGGTAGGGAGTGTGGTCTGGAGATCATCTTTCATCCCCCAGCTGTCCAAGGATTTTTGCTGCCTTGATCTTGTGTAGGTCCTGTACAGGTGAGACAGACGCACAGGGTTCAGGGAGTGTAATAATCATGCCATGTCCTAAAGGAATCACTCCTCCCCATTTTCTGGCTCTTACACTTTCTGTTTCCTCTTCTACAGTGTTCCCGGAGCCTTGGGGATGGGGAGCTAAGCACATTTTTATTTGTGGTTGATTGAATCTGCGCATGTGGCACCCATCCATATGAAAGTCCAGTGGTATTATTTGGGGCCATCAAATGTTGGTATCTCTCATGATCATAGGACAGGGACCCTCCAAATGTTTTTTATATCCCTGATTCCTTGCTGGCCAGAAGTGCTGGTTCTCATTAGCCCATTAGGCATTACTAACTAACTGCTTTTGATTTACAGTGATGGATCATCTTTCTGTGACCTCTCCTCTTCTTCTTACAGCAGTGGCACGTTGTCATTCTTTCACACTGCTCTGAGGAAGTTGATGGTGCTGCAGTTATTCTTGGTGTTTAGAGAGAAGGTATAATGGAAGAAATAAAGCAATACAGAAACAGGCCTTAGTCAGGCATGGTGGAAAACACCAGTAATCGCAGCACTCTGTAGATTGAGTTCTAAGTTAGCATGGGCTAAACAGTGCATCCAAAGTGAATCTGAGATACACACCAAGACATTGTCCCAAGGAGCCAAACAAACAAACAATAAATACATAGGCAGGGCTTTCCTTGTTGTCTTTGCCTAATGCTGTAATGCCTCCAGCTTTGAACATGGCTCACATATCGTAGTTTCTAGCAAGCAATGGTATTTTCTCTGACAGTGTCTGGAAAATTCATGAGCTTGAAATGCCTTTGTAATTGGCAGGGAGCAAGGCCTAGGAACATGGGGCATGTGGGTAACAAACCTTTGTTTTCCCTTTCCCCTGCAGCTTCCTCAAGGGTCTTGTTTCTCTTAAAGTGTGGAGCCGAGGTCACGGTCTTCATAGGAGCATGGAGTGGACCTTAGTCAGAGAATCTCCATGCCTGTTTTATTTACATGCAGAGGATCTTGTGCTCAGAAGCTAGAACCTAGAACAGAATTTACTGAGAGAATTCTGCTATTTGACTCTACCAAGACTCAATGGAGAGCAGCAATTTCTCTTTCTTGACCAGAAACCAGATGAAAAAAAAAACCAACTATGGTCTGCAGAAATCCTGTCGTAGGCTACCGTCAGTCTAAAGTTAGGTCGTGTCATTCTTTATCCTTAGTTTGAGAAACAGTCAATCTCTGAGGACCCCACAGCTTGGACAGGGAATGAAGAAGGCAGCAAACTACCTCAGTTTTAGTGCATACAGATGCCTGCTTCCTTCTCAGCCTTCCCTGAAAAAATAAATAAATAAATAAATAAATTAAATAAATAAATAAATACTAAATTATATAATTCCTGAAAAGTCTGTGAAGACACCAGGAGAAAGATCTTGTTCAAATGAATTATAACTCAATCAAAGACTTTAAATGGTCCATATTTTTCCAGTGTCTGTCTTGCCTCTCCTGGGCATGTTTCCTTTAAGAGTTATGTGAAGTCTTTAATGGCACAACAGTATAAAAAGGACACTTCAATAAACTCTAGAATCGTTTATTTATGTAGTCAGTCAAGAAACATTTACTGAATCCCAGTTAGATGCAGCCATTATGTTAGGGGGTGGTGGTTAGGCTGTCAAGTTGTTCCCAGGCTCAAAGGTCCCAGTGGTAGCGTTTCAGCACTAAATGTTATATTCACCCACAATAAAAGGAAGTAGGTATCACTGTTGGTGCTAGCAGTCGGTTGGGGAAGGCAAGGCTGAGTGAGAACCATGTTGCTTTTGCGCCCCTGACTCAGGGGTAAAGCTCAATCTTATTTCTAAGGCTATAGTTTCACTTTACATGAACTTAGTTACTAGGTCTTAATGAAAACAGATTAACCAACAGAAATAAATGAATCAGACTACTGGTATTTATAGGTTTACATTTCTTGGACTGAAATATTTGCTAGAGCATTCTTGGGTACCATTCATTGACCATTAGTGAACAATCTAGAAGGGGCTTGACTTAGGAATCTAATTTTCTGAGCTATAAACTGACTTTCTTGCCCTAAGTGGCTGGACATGGGAACTGGGTGCTCCCATCTGCAGAGGCTTACTAGGCACCTGCATGTTTATGTCACCCCCTTATGACTTTTGAAGGGACTATATGATAGTGGCCCATCCATTATTAATGGTGTTCATAAAAACTACAATTCGGAGGGAAACTCTAGTGTCATCCTTTATCAATGCAAATATATTAACAAGGAAGATGTTAAGTGCATTTTGAGACTTTGCTATCTGCTCCCAGTAGGTCATGTCTCCTGGGCCATTTTAAGTTCCCACAGCCTCCTTTACTGTCCTCTCCTTTGTGTCAGGATGACGTGTACAGCAGTAGTTGGTCTGAATGTGGGTGGATACTGGAATGATTCTGTCTGAGTGGGTATGACCTTCAAGGAAATTCTTCAGGCTCCTTCAGCTTCCATAGTTCCCAGTGCCAACATCTCGTGCAGAAACGCTTGAAGGATGAGTGTTGAGGGGAATAGACCTTTTTATATGGCCTTGGAGATGGATGCTGGTTTTAGGAGCCTGAGATTAGTGTGGTGAGCACGGCTTCCCCTGACAGTCTGGTATGGTACTTTCGACGGCAGTGGCTCCAAGCCAGAACCTAGAGGCTCCATCAAACATTCTACTCCCATAAATCCCTCATTTGGAAGAACCTGGCGGGTATGAAATACTCCTGAGATTGAACTTCAAACATCTTATTTGGAGTAGGTATTCATAACATAAAACACTTGAGTATCGGTTAAGGGTGATCTTAACAGAGTAAGGGGAAAAAAAAGGATAAACCAGGCAGAGGATGGCAGCTCCTGATTCGCAGAGCAGAGAGTACCGAATGGGTTGAAGCATGGAGGTAACAGCTCAGCAGCCCACACAGTCATCCTGTCCAACAACAGCTGGATGAGTGGTCTTCCAGGCCCTTGTGATTCAACAACACCATATGCTTTGCCGAAAAGGAAACTTAAAAAAAGAATCGAATTTTTCATTATTAGTCACCTAATAATTCATCATTTAAATATTAGGTTGGGATTTTGTGGAAATAGTTCTTACTAACCATATGCTAGTATCTTTGTGACAGTGAAGTTGTGCTTTAACAATGTATGCTTGCAAGAAGCCTGGCACCTGAAAACCAACTCCACACTTTCCAGTTCAATTGTACATAAAAAAAAAAAAAAAAAGCTTGAGAAATGTTTTCCAGGGATCATGAACAAGTCCATGTCATTGTTTGCCATGAATGACAGGTTGAGTAACTTCTGTCTGGTTTTTCTTTGCCCAAGAGAAGGGAAAATAAAGTAGCCCAAAAAACAAAAACAGAGTCCATCTTGGTTTTGTGCTGTTGATCTCCCTCTGGGTGTGTTTGAGAGTTGTGCTGCCTGAGTCTATCTATCCATTGTTCTTCAAGCATTAACAGAAATGCTCCTCCTGCAGATCTGAATCTAGATATTAATCAAAGCTTTGCTGCAATTTTATGGATGTGCATAATGAGATTTCTTTGCTGTCAATCACGGTTACTCTGACAGCTGTAATGAGATTCTGGTTTAATGCGCATTCATGAATGACCTGGGGCCTGAAGCAGGTGTTGTCCTCTTCAAAGGCTGGCTTGCACACTGCCAACCCATTTCTTCCCATCTGGAAGCTTACAAAGGGCTCCACTGTAGTGGGGCCTCAGGAACCAGGACAGGTGAGGTGCTACCACTCTCTCCTCACTACCTCTGTCTGTTATTCAAAAGAAGTGAAGGACTCCACTATTAGATTAGTAAATCTAGTAGTGTGACCACAAAGTAAAAAACAGTCCCATAACTAAATGCAAAGTGTTGGAATTCAGAAGTTCTACTCCAATTCCAGTAACAAGTTTTCCAACAAGAGAAAGTAATTCACTATTCCTGGCAACAAACACATTTAACACTGCACAGCTGAGAAAATGAAATGCCATTTAGATGACTTTCTCTTCCAGGAAAATTGGAAAATAACAAGAAGCCTCTTTTAATTTCAGATAATTCCACACCACATGAAGTCATATCCTGTCATCTTGAGAAGTCCTGTAGGCATGGAGAGCAGGTAAGGAGTCTTTAGGATTACAGCACCACTTATTTCCACAAACAAAACCAAAGTTAGAGGAAGCAGGAAGCTCAACAGCCTGCCAAGATGGGAAGGAGACTTTACAAGTCTACACGTATCATTCTTTATCGAATAAGGCACACTGTGGTTGGAAAATTGACCTTCACCCTTCCCCTAAGCAAATCTGTACTCAAGAGACTTAGAAAGGTTGAGCTCCTCATTCCTTGTCTCAGTTCCTGTCCCTCAAGGTGGAGTTAGCACCATCTCATAGGTTCTAGAGCTGTATATAGTAAGCTTCACAATAAAAGATGTCACCTGGGGAATGCTGATGAGCCAGAAATTAAAAGCAAAAAAAAAGAGTATTATTTTAAAAGATTTTTAGACTAAAGTTGCCCCAGGAATTCTCATCTGTTTCCATGTTGTTTGTCCCTCTTACTAAAGACTTCCTCTGTGCATCTCTGGTGGAAAGAAAGAAAGGAATGCTCACTGAATTAGGAATAGCTGAGCCTTTCCAGGTAACCTTAGTTACCTCAAAAAAAAAAAAAAATCACCACTGGGTTCCTGTTGGAAAGTTAGGAGATCAGTGTGAGGTGGTGGGAAGGTCCGTGTGGAAGGCACTGCAAACCATCCTAAATGAAGTCGCTTTCCTTCCTTGATTCCCATCAAGGGCTGCTTGCCCTTAGTCTCTGCTTGACCATGGCATCTTTCTCTGTTTTGCTTTCTCTATGAGTTATTGTCCAGGTATCCCCCTTCAGGCTCGCGTGAGATGCTTGCTCAGTCCTGGGGTTGGAGCCAAAGTCCCAAAATGGCTGTCCATCACTCCACAAGGTAGGGTGCATCAGTAGTTCCAATTTTGTGTGAGGAGCCTGGGAAATTCCTGGTGCTCTGTGGCCCCTGTTCCAGGATGAACACTTGGAAATGCTGATTCTGCGATTAGTGAAGGAATCAGTAAGTAAGCCAACTTGCTGGCAAGAGGGAGGTCAAGCCAGCCAAAGGAAAGGGAGTGAACTTTCTTCTGAAACACCCCCTTTAAATCTGGGCTCCCACCTGAAGGGGCCATCACAATCTGGACGAACCTTCCCCCACCATCCAGGACAGTTCTGTGGTGAGGCTTCCGACTCAGGTGATTCTAATTTGTGGCAAGGCAATGTTTGGCATTATTACAGGTTATTGTCACTACTCTTGGTTACTTACTAGAAAGGCCTGATGCAACACTATTGCTGAAGACACCTCAGAGAGGACTCAGAACACAGAAATGAAGCAGAAGCTGAGATGGAAACTTCCTTCCTGCTTCGTGGAGCT
This sequence comes from Rhynchomys soricoides, assembly GCA_019843965.1. NCBI lineage: Eukaryota > Metazoa > Chordata > Mammalia > Rodentia > Muridae > Rhynchomys > Rhynchomys soricoides. Next base: position 2,031,630 of record JADRCH010000226.1, on the reverse strand, counting down.
CCTGGTGCCATTTAGGCTGGCAGGATAGCAAAAGAAATCAATATTCCTATCCAGCAGCACTGACCTGCCAGGCGAACCCTGCCCACTGCTACACTAGCATTGTGACTGCTTGGACTTTATGTTCAGAATTGAGGTCTGCTTCATGAGAAGGAATACATGTCTGATGCTGTAAACCCAGTTGAAAGCCTGGGGCTGTAGAGATCATAGGCCAGTCTGGAGAAGCTATGTTGCTGATGTTTTGCTAAATGGGCTTGTAGCTAAACTGCCTTCTAAATGTGTGCATTTATACCTACAGACCCAGGCTGTTCTCAGCCTTGAACAGAGATGCTTCTTTTTGCAGTGGGCAATGGTTAGTCCAGAGACCCGAGTGGTCAGAGTGCTACAAATACAAAATTTTTGAGTCCTCAACCCTTTATAGGACATCTATATTATTGGCCAAAAGATCCAGGAAATGTCATAGAAGAAGGGGTGTTGTGGTGGCTTGACTAGGAAAGGTCCCCATAGACTCATGTGTTTGAATGCTTGGACTATGAGAAGTGGGGTTGGCACTATTAGGAGATATGTCCTTGTTGGAGTAGGTGTGGCCTTGTTGGAAGAGGTGTGTCACAGTGAGGGTGGGATTTGAGGTCTCCTATGGTCAGGCTCAGCCCAGGGTAAAAGAGAGCATCCTGTCTCTTGTGAAAGACAGCCTTCCTTATGGCAGCCTTCTGATCAAGATGTAGAGTACTCGGCTCCTTTTTCAGCCCCAACTTAAATGTTTGCCTTTATAAGAGTTGCCTTGGTCATGGTGTCTCTTCACAGCAATAAAACCCTAACTAAGACAGGTGGGTTGTTAGGAGAGCTGTGAAATGCTATCTTCTGGATACTGCATGTGATCACTATCATGAAGACACAGAGCTGTAGATCCCTGTACAAGACCCTCTCCCAACAAAATGCAGACCATCAGAGGCCTGGTTGGAAAGGAAAAGGGGGTCAGCAGGAACGTGAGGGGCGTAAGAGAGGGCAACAGGGGCATAGAGTTATGATACGTTGTATATGTCTATGAAATCACCATGTTTTTAGATTGTAGAAGAACACCACGGGCATCTTGACTTAGTCTGGAGCCAGCTGCTAGTGCTTGCAGCCCAGGGATAGGACAGTTTGTCTGTAGACAAGAGGCCAAACTGTCTGTTCTATAGAAACAAAGTGTTTGTGGGGAGAAAGGCAGAAAATAGAATGCTTATGCTAACTGGCAGCTGAACAATCCGTACAAAGAAAGGCTGGGAGCCTAGTTGTATAGGGCTCAGAGAGTGAGGAATGAGAAACAAATAAAAGGAACAGATTCCAGGGCAGGGACAGCTCCTGCTGGTAGGCATGAGGCCAGGGCAGGGACAGCTCCTGCTGGCAGGCATGAGGCCA
>JADRCH010000226.1:2008957-2030222 GCA_019843965.1 Rhynchomys soricoides | reverse complement strand
GGCAGGGACAGCTCCTGCTGGCAGGCATGAGGCCACTGGCTAGCTGCACTCACCAGTCCAAGAGGCAGCTGGGGGGATTTGTGTGCCCAGAGAGTCTATTTAATTTATTCCATAATTACACTAAGAATTGATGGTAGGACTCGGAATAGTGGGCAAAGTCCTTGCCATCTGTAAGACTCTGAAGCAGGACTGAGAGGGAAGAAGATAGGTAAGTGTCTTAGTTAGGGTATTATTGCTGTGAACAGACACCAAAGACAACTCTTACAAGGACAACAGTTAATTGGGGCTGACTTACAGGTTCAGAGGTTCAGTCCATTATCATCAACGCAGGAACATGGCAGCATTCAGGCGGACATAGCGCAGGAGGAACAGGAGAAGATTTGTTTCCAGGCAGCTAGGTTAAGGGTCTTAAAGCCCATACCCACAGTGACACACTTCCTCCAACAAGACCACACGTACTCCAACAAGGCCATGCCTCCAAATGGTGCCACTCCCTGGGCCAAGCTTATTCAATCCACCACAGCAAACAATAAAAGAGAACATTATTAAGCATCATAAACTACTTAACCTAGAGATGATGCTTAAAAGTTTGACCTTGTCTTTTCAAAGGAGGCAGCTGTCTCCTAGGGTGATTACAGGTCATCTGAGCACTCTCAGAAACAACATGGAATCCCTTCCTTGCTCATCCAGGTGTTACGGGTGAGATCGTTGCTTCCCCATCCCACAAGAAAAGTTCAGATCCTAACGTGTGGTACTTACAACCCCAGCTTTAGAACTACAGTCTTGGAGAAGTGCACTGTCAGGATGCTCAGATGCTGGCCACGATGTTAAGACTGCCATAGGGTAGAAGTGCTGAGGCCAGATTAGGAGAGAAAAAGGCCAGAGAGAATGTTTACCCTAGCTCCTTTCCTATTCTCTTATTGTATTTACCATAGCCTCTGCCACTAAGGGCTGAGCTCCTTCTCTACAAAGATGAGACCATTCCACATCTGGCACACTTGCTAGTTCTGTTGGACTGGCAGCTAGTGCTCTTTCTTGCACACCCAGGTTGAGACTCCTGGGAACCTCCATACATGCAGTCTGAAATCCCATATCTGGATCAAACCAGAGGGAATGTCACTCACTGGCTGCTGCTGTGTCTGTGGTATCCTGTAAAGGAAAGTCTATGTGCCACATAGGCATTTACCCCTTGAGAGGAGGATGAGCAAAAAGCATCACTGTTTACCAACTATTTGACTATACGAGTGTCTCCTATATTCTTCAAGTCCTGCTGAAGTGTAAAGCAGGACACTCCCTGGCCTCAAGGAAATGCTTTAATAGTCACATTTCCATCAAATTCTACAAAGAGGAAGCTGCAGAGATGAATTTGTATTCCCAGCATGTGTACAAGAAGTTGGATGTGGTAGGACTTGTTTATTATCCCAGTATTAAGGAGCTAGTCAATCAGTGAGCTGCAGGTTGAGAGACCTCACGGTAAGAGACCCTGTCACAAAACACAAGAGGGAGACCAATTGAGGGAAGCACCTGGAATCAACTGTTGGTCTCCATACACACGTGTGCCCACATGCAGACATACACACTCCTAAAAACACACTATACACACCAACATGTAAGTGCACATAGAAACCATGTTATTCCTTACTTTTTTATTGCTGTGATAGGTCCCATGACCAAAGCAACTTAGAGAAGAAAGGGAATATTTAGGCTAAAGGTCCAGAGGGTTAGCGTCCATCACGGCGGGGGCAGCACAGCACAAGCTGAGAGCTCACATCCTTGTACAGCAAGCACAGAGCTGAGTGAACTGCAAATGCTGAGAGTCTTTAAACTCTCAAGCCCACCTCTAGGGACATACTTCTTCCATCAAGACGCATGCCTTAAACATCCCCAAATAGCATGTCCAGGAGGAAGCAAGTGTTCAAATGCTCCAGACTATGGGGGACATTTCTCATTCTAACCATCTTCGCCAAGGCCACTGCTGTGGCCCAGTCTGCAGCCTCCCCTCTTCCTCTGCCACCGCCGCCACAACACACACCCACACCTACACAGAGAAAATTGTGCTGGGTTGAAATGCTATGTTTTGTTTCAATCAGACAGGTGTTTCTCATATCACCTGGTGTTGACAGTGGTCTCTAATTTTCTTTTTTCTGTCTTGTTTTCTTTTCTTTTTTCATTTTTTTTTTGGCTACAACATAGGAAAGGTGAAACAGAGCTCTCTTTTAACTTATTCCATTGCTCATTGCATAGCTGGGTGTTCTGTATAAAATTGTCTCTCAGGTTCATGGGCTATGAGGGCAAGCAGCACAGCTGCTAAGAGAATGGAGCTCAGATTCTGCCTGTGCAGCTCCCGCACCCCTGAGCTTTAGGACCTGTGCTGCCAGCCCTCCTTCTGACTGATACTGGGCTGCCAGGGTGTTGGGAAGGTAAAAAGGGCTGGCAATTGCAGGTACACAGAGCTGCGCAGGGCATACTGTCAGCACATAAGGTGCATTAGCTTTATTCAGCTCATTCTTATGAGTGTGCCCATGGTTTCCTGCTTGGAAAGCCACTATTGGCAAGGAGCAGGCACGTGAGAGTGTCCCTGTCGTCAGTGGCTTGGGCTGCATTCCCCTTTCCCCAACACCTGCAGAGCCTCTAAAATTCTTTCTGTGGTTCTCTGCATTTTGTTCTCCTTCTTCCTTGTAATATGTCCTGCTCCACTGCACAGTCTAAGAACGTGGAGACCGATAATTGATTTCAAGTAATTTGGCAAAGCGCATCTTTTTTACCCATCCAAGAAGAGGAGTGCGATTCTCGGTCTTCAGGGATTCCTGGACATCTCTGAATTTGTGCCTTTGAAGGAGCTGTTCTGAGGACTCAACAGCTGGATCCAGCTGTGCTACCTAATATCGTGATAGACAATCCATGGAAGTCTGTCCCTGATCTTTGCTCTTTCCTCTGGGTTGTCAGCCTGGAGGGACAAAAGTCTTTTTACTCTGCCCCACAGGTACCATGATAAACAAACCCTGCTTTACAACTCTCTCCTGTCTTCAGTCCAGATGAGGACACAAGTACAGGGATCTGATTTCACAAGGAGGTTAGGCCACAAATGATTGGTTTGTGGCCCATGTCCCCTGTACTTGGACAGTGAATTTTGTCTTGGCCAATTCTTTTTCTTTTAATTATATTTATTTGAAGTGTGTGTGTGTGTGTGTGTGTGTGTGTGTGTGTGTGTGGTTTAAAGGATACTAACAGGGAATTGATTATCAGGCATCAAACTCAGGTCATCAGGCATGATGGTAGGTATCCTTTATCTGGTGATGCATCTCATTGGTGTTTGTGGCTCAAAAGTTGCCATACTGGGTGGCACCTTATCATAGGGCCTGGCATCTTAGTTGGTAATTAATCCAGAGAGACCTTTTGATTCTGTAGTCACTTATTTCAGGGCTGTCATGGGGATCTGCTCATTATTATTTTGGCCTGTAGCCACTGAGTCCATAATAGTGTTAACCTTGGAATGTCCAGAAAGCACAAAGCACATCAGAGTGACTAGAAATTCACATTGCAGTTGTTTGCATGTGCATGTATATATGTACACTATCGTGTGTTCATGTGTGCGTGTACGTGTGTGTGTATGTTTGTGTGTGTGTGTCTGTGTATGTGTGTGTGTGTATAAGCTATCGGGCAACCTGTGTTTCATTTCTCTGGAACCCTTTATCTTGTTTTCAGACAGAGGCTTTCATTGGCCTGGCTGGTTAAGATAGTCTGGCCGGCCAGTAAACTCGAGAGATTCATCTGTGTATGTAGGTCAGAGCCTCTAGGATTACAAGTGCATATCACCACAAACAGATATTTTTTGTTTGTTTGTTTGTTTTGATTTGATTTTGCCTGGAATCTGGGATAGACTTTATGTCTTCATGGAAAGCTATTCACCATGTGAGCTGTCTCCATAGCTGTCTTGTTAGTTTCTGAAAACTCCAGGACTTAGGATTCTGTTGCCAAGGAAGATAGTGACTTAACAGGGTTCAAGGAAAACTTGAACAGTTAGTGAGCTTCACACAAGACTTCTATGCTGGATTCTGCTGTGGAATGTCATCCTCTAGAGTAATTTCTACATGGCTAATTATCAAGACACTAAACCAATTGTTGTGAACACCCCCCACCCCCAAAAACCTAACTTGTACAGAATATTTAAAAACTGTCCTTTTGCCTCTTAGTTTCTTGTAAAACTGTACTAGTCTCTGCTTTATCTACTGGGAAAATGATTGCTCTTTTAAATATAACTCCAAGAGCTTCCACATGGGCTAAGAACTACTAGTTAATGGAATGTACAATCAGAGAACTCTTTATATAAACACTAGTGTTCCTGTACTGCAGGACAATGACCACATTTCCTACCCCTGACCTTCCACACATCTTGGCACTGGTGTGAGAGTAAGCTGTGAGTCACTCATTCAAAGGGAAGGTCCTCAGTGCTCGCCTGCTTCCTCCTGTTATGAGCTCCTACTTAATAGCTATTTGCTATTGTTCTCCCTGGGCTCGAGAACTAGATCTCCCAGCCACAGTGACTGTGACTCCAGGAATCAGAGCCAAAGAGCCCAGGAGGATCCAGATGGCTCTTCCATTCTCTTTTGCCAAACCTGGCGTTTCTCTGAATCTAAGATTCTCACACAGATGCTAGAAAATTATTACTCTGGCAAAGAAATCAGTGTCCTACTCTCTAGAAGGCATGGCTGCTTATGGTTGGGGTTTTGCAAAGGCTGTGACTTTGTCTTGGGTAAAGACCATGTAATAATACTCCCAGAAGGCCAAAACATCAGTATTTCCAAGTAGAACAAGTAGAGCCCTGTGTTTTCTTCGATGAGAAAAGACATCCCCTGATGTACTGGTGCATATTCTGTTACAAAAATGAAATATGCAAGGCTGAGTACTTTAATGAAGAAAAGAAGTCCATGTATTCCAGCCCACAGGTTTAGAGGTGGAAAGTTTACAACATGGTGAAGCTCTGATGAGTCCTCTCTTGACTCTATCCCACCATGATGGATAGCGTCACAAGAGGAACCCACTCTAGACTGAGGTATCATTACTACTCTCTTTATATACACTTAGGAGAAAGATCTCATGGGAACTGCTGATTGCTAGCCAAGGACACTAACCTTCTATTAAGCCCACTCCCTCAAAATTTTATTTTCAAAATGGCCATGCTGAGGACCAACCTCCAAGGTTCACAATGGTAATGTGTGTTGATTAACAGAAATTAGGAAAAAATTCTGAACGTTTCTGTATTCTGTCTTCTAAAACATTTTCTACTAAAGTTTGATTTATCTCATTGTAAATGAACAGACTGACTGATATGAAAACACTGTAAACATCTACAAGAGACATGGATAGTGTTTGCGCAGTTGTGTAAGTTGATGGATCAACGTTTTTCATTCAGGAAGAGATACATATATCCCCAGGACATTGTCCCCAGTGAGAAGCACAGATTTTCTAATTCTGTACTTTCTATGAAGGTTTCTGGTTGCCAAAGAGAAAACTGTATTTGACTCTGGTTTATTTGAGAGTTTCCTTTGAAAGGGGGAAGGTGGTTTGCATAGTTTGAGCATAGTTTCTGTCTAGGGAAAGGTTGATAGTGTACTTAGAAGAAACATCCTCAGAGTAGAACCTATTCCCACTGCAACCAGCAGACAACCACATAATATTTCCCAAGACCAGGAATTACAGGAAAAACATTGGACATATTGTTTCAAAACAAACAAACAAACAAACCAATGAAACATCAGAGGAGGTCAATGTACCTTATTCTGAAAATCTTAGCACAAAAATCAGGTCAAAAGTCAGGGATGAGTCTTGAGGGAGCATCAGACAAAACTATTCTACTCTGCTATCTTTATAGGACACAGTCATAGACAATGTATGAAGGAACAGGTTCAAATACGACTTTGTGGACTCCCAAAAGTTTAATTTTTATATAGTTCTCATATTCATGAACTATTACTTATTAAACTTTTAAAGCATCAAAAAAGTATTGCTTTACGCTATACCCCAATCCCCCCCCCAGACACACCAGGATGGAGTAAATAATGTGTCTGTCTCCAGGATCCCACAAACTGGTATAAGGAAACATCAGCCACTAGATCTGCTCTGGTTTGGATATGAAGTGTCCCCCATGGGTTCTCATGTTTGAATACTTGGTCCCCCAGCTGGTGGCACTGCTTGAGATGGCTGCACGACCTTTAGGAGGTGGAGCAACACTGGAGGTCATGAGTCATTCGGGGAGGGCTTTGAGGTTTTATAGCCCAGACTCACTTCCTCCTGTTCTTCCCTCCCTGACTGGAGACAAAATGCGACCAGCTGCCTCAGTCCCCCACCACAATGGGCAGTGTCCTTTCTTAAACTGTGAGGTAAAATAAGCACTCCCTTCCTTTAGCTGCTAGTGTCAAAGCATTGGGAAAAGTAGCTGGCAACAGATCATAAGACCCTATGTCGTAGTTATTTGTAAAAATATGCAAAAACTAAAACCAAACAAACCCCACAAAACCTGTAAAGTTTACATGGAATGAAACATTAAAGGTAATATAAAGACTGGGAGGGAAGGCTAAGGTTTCCCCCTCATTGCCACATTGCACCACATTGTACTTAAGATCATGCTTGTTTACAGCAGCCGTTCTCAAAGCAGGGCCCCTAAAGAGCATCCCTGGGCAGTTTGTTAGAAATCCATAGGCTCTATCCAGCCTGACCTGTGGAATCAGGCATTGAAGAATGAAAACCCGAGTCTCTCTCTTCTTTGCATTGGTGGAGAGGGTGATGGTGAGGTGGGGTGGAATGGGTGTTTTGTATAGTTTTATTTTGAGATGTGGTCTCATTACATAGCCTTGGCTGACCTGAAACTCATTATGTAGACTGGGGGGGGGGGGCTCTGCTTCCCAAATTCTGGGATTAAAGGTGTGTGTCTCCACATCTGGCCTAGAAATCTGCTCCTCTATAATGCTGTGGACAAGTCTCACAACTGCTCGATTTCAAGAAGCACTGAGCTAGACCAGGCAAGGTGGCTCAGACCAGAGTGTTAACCCCCCTCTGGCACTCTTCACTCTGATAACCCTAAGGATCAGCCTCAGCTTCCTCATTGTAAACTGGGGTTGGGAATAGTATGGATGGAAAACCACACAGTGCTGAGCCTATGACTAATTCCGTAGTACAAAAGAAATAGTTGCAGTGAAATAGAAAAGCATTATTCAGGCTTCTTCTAATGACATGGCTAGAGAAAGAAGACTAAGCTTCAAAATGGTCTGTGTGATGCTTTCACCGTCTTAGGGTATCTGTGATGGACGCAGAAATACAGAGCTAACGTGTTTGGAGAGCAAGGAGTGGATAAACCCAAAAGGTGAACACATAGTTAGAAACAAAGAGTATTTTACACATATATAGGGAGGCTCCAAAGCAGGCAGGAAAGCCCTGGTAGCTGGACCAGCTCAAAGGCATGCTCTGTATCCTGGACTATTGCTGAGCGGCAGTTAGGAAAGGTGGGTGAGTTTATTGAGATACAGTAGAGAGGCCAGATCAGAGGTGCCTTGGGATTTTTAGCTGCTGGACACTTCTCGGGATCTTGACCTTCTCCCTAAATTGAAGAAAGGAGGTAAGCCAATTGTGCTTTCATCTTGAGTAACAGTGTTCTCATGTGAGCTTGGATTGCATTGACGTCCAAAATGAGGCTTCTATGAGCATCAAGGTGAATGGTGGCACCAAATCTAATAAATCTAGTACTTCACAGACTTTGGACTAGTGTGGTGCTTGTTTCTAAGATTGTCAAGATTGCCAATAATGAGTAAAAAAATTTGGTAGTGAGACTTTTCAAAACTTTATCTTTATTACTATTATACTGTCTGTGTGTGTGAGTGACACACATAGACACACAAGCATATGTGATTGTGGACCTATACATGCCACAGCAGGCATGTGGAATTAACCTTTTGGGAGTTGGTTCTCTCAGTTTACTGTGGGTTCAGGGATTGAAGTCTGGTTGTCAAGGTTCCACAGGAAGAGATTTCACCTTCTCTTTGGTCTGTAATAAAGGCTTTGAATGGCAATTTCTACTGATTCCTACTTAAATAAGATCTTAAAGGTGTGCTTGCTCGTGATCTGAGAAGATCCTCTTCTCTGGTGTTGTTAATTCACAGGGCCCCTTACCTGAGAGCAGATTGTTTAGAACCACCTGAGGGAATCCTCTTCCTACTTGCTCTAGGCTTTAGAAAGTACATTATAGTGTTTACAGCCTAAACTATTTGTCTTTTCACATAAAGTTTGCCTAGTCTTGATTTTAGCCCTGGTGAACAATAGATCTCATGGTGACATGTGCAGATTGCTGTGTGTGTGTGTGTGTGTCTGTGCAGGGTGGTGGTGTCAAGCTTAGTAACTCTAAGTCCAGAGTTGGCCCTTGTGTAGACCTGATTATGTATTCATTCCCATAAAAGGGCCTGAGGTTGCATTATCTCAATCCTTGATCATAACCCCACAGGACATGATCCAGGATGGAAAAAACCCAGATTTCTGAGGCTGGGTGGTGCCCGGGTGCAGAAACACACCCTCTGCTGTGCTCAGATCCCCAGGAGGGAACCTGGCAGGGACAACCAGTTTAGCCTGCAGAGGGATTCATTGGGGACAAGGAAACAGACAGCTAAGGACCCCAAGTGAGGGTGAAATGCAGGTCTAAGGGGATTCCAATGAGAGCCTGGTTTGAAGGCTGAGGTCTAGGCCACCTCAGCCTTCTGGCCGCCTATGCACAGTGGACAGAGACTTCCTACTCCAGTGCTATATCCTTCAATTAGCCATGCAAGATGCCAAGTGATAGACCTCTGCTCCGACTGTTTGAGGACATGGCTAATGAGTCCTATCTCCCCTTCACTCTCCAAGCTCTAGGAACAGAGAGTGCACTCTTCCCAGGGCTTCCTTCCCCTGACGCTTTCACTTAGAACCAATCAGGCACATGCCCAGTTGTCACAGGCAGCAGGTTGAGCTTCAGAGTAAGACCAGCCATGAGATCTGAAAACTGTATTTCTCATCAAATGCTTTGTGCTGACTTTTCTCTCTATCCCTTTTGTGCTACAGTTAGTCCTACAGAATGGAATGTAAATAGTGGAACATTCTTCACAGAGGGAAAAAAAATCCCATGACCTGATCCATAGCCACCCAGAGCCAAAGCACACAGGGCTCTGGGTGGCTGTGCTGACACAGCAGGTGTGGCCTGCTCTGGGACACTTTAGAAGTCGCAGAATGTCCCCTGAAAAAGCCCTTGATGGCCAGATAAGTAACTACTTAAGATTCCTTAGGGTGGGGGCCTTTTAGGGGGCATTGGCTGGGTGGCTGTGGTGGTCGTGTGGACCTGAGCAGGACATAATGATGTTGGACTCATACAAGGGTAGGCATCTGTCACAGATGCCCAGCTGCTGGTATATGGAGGCAGCTGCCTGTTATTTCCTTGGCAGTCTCAGAATATGAGAGGTCAGGTAAGGAGAAGGTTGTTTTAAGCTCTCTAACAAAAGGGACCTTGTCCATTTTATTCCCTATGGAATTTCCTCTGCCAAGAACAGTGTGTGCCTCATGGAAGATGCCCAAATAGCTATTGATGGAGGTAAGGGGGAAGGCTATAAACCCTATTTCCAAAACGCAAGCTGCTTAAGAAGAAGACATGTCACTATCTTGGTGGTGGTTGGTTCAGCAACCCACTCTGGGAATTCTGTTCTTCTTAGCTCAGTCACCCAGCTCTGTTGGTCCTCCTCTGAACACTCAGCTCCTCCATGGCAGCTATGCTCCTCTGAACACTCAGCTCCTCCATGGCAGCTATGCTCCCGCTGGAAAAATGAATCATGTGGGCCCTGCTCTTGCTGAAGTCCTCTCCAACTGTATTGCACACCATTCTGACTTTTGCTTCAGGGTCAGACACATTTAGTTTCCCATAAGGTGGAGTTCAATACATAATAGTGTATATCTTAGGAGTCAGAAACATAGGTTCGAATCCTGGCTCTGCTACTTCCCAGTAGGACAACCTTAGGCAGGTTATTTAATCTGTAAAGTGTTTAATCTGTAAAGTGGAGATATTAATAACATCTCTTGGTGTAGGAAAAAATGATGGTGTACATAGTTTCAGATCTTCTTGGTTGTACGTGTGGCTTTTCTAAAGAAGCACCTGGACCGGGTGAGGACTTAGTCGATCTTAATTTTATTGATCAGCCTTTTTCTTCTGTGACTGGAATGTTCCCTATTCCATAGCCTAACTCCCTACAGGGACCCGAGGTTCAGGTCAGCTGTCCAAATCTCCTTCAGAAGGACAGAGTATCTCTCTCTGCTTCAATGCAAGCCTGTTTGCATCTGCCCTGGTGTGATTGCCAGCTACAAAATTTGATTTTCCACAACCTGAAATCCCCTTGAAGCCATGAGAGCGTTTTATTTAACCTCCTTATTTCTAGCACACACAAATTTTTTATTATGAGAAATTCAAATTTTGCTGGATAAGTGAATGGATAAGGTAATATTGCATCATTGAAGCAGAGAGATGTTGTGGACACAGTATGTGGTCAGTCAAGTTCAGAGGAAGAAGCAGATGTACTAAACTTGTGGAGTTTGCACAGAGACAATTTGATGAGAAGAAAAGAGTCTACATGTGCCATGGAATACAGTCTGAATGTCTGTAGCCACTTCAAATTTATATAAAGACCTATGCCTGAAGGTAGACTTTTATGCATGTGTAAAACAAGAGGCATCAGAGGACTAACTCCCCTTTAAACCATGTGAGGACAGATAATCAGGAAGCAGGTCCTCTGCTGATATGTTCTACTGGTGCTTAAATGTTGGCCTTCCTAGCTTACAGATCAATAATGACAAACTTCTGTCAATCACAAGCTACCTCATTTATGGTATTTTCTTTCAGAAGACTAAGATAACATTGCTATATTACCTGCAAATTACCTGAAAAATATACTATTTAACCACATTTCAGTGACATGCATTGAAATCTATTTTACTTTAAACCTAGCTAAATGTTGGAAGTTGTATGATGTTTTTAGGGTTACTTTATCTTTTTGTAGTCTATAGATTAATACTATCATTTTAGTAATAATTATTTGCTAATTTGCTAAGAAAACAAGACATTTTCTTTATTAGTATCCTGGGTGTAAAAGTTTAGTTGCACTGCAGAATGAGCCATGTCTGTTGGAACTGCCAACCTAACTGTATGGGCAGCTTGGCCGTTGTGTGAAGAGTGTATACCTCATCACTAGAATGGCTCTGAGATCTCCCATCCTGGTCTATGTCTATCTGCTTAAGGAGATTTCTATCATCTAACCACTTAATTGACCCTTGTTGGTAGCTCCTGTAATACCTGCTTCAGCTAAAGGACCGAGCTGGGACAAAGCAGGCAGTCTCAAGTTTTGGTTCCTCCTAGCTTGGAAAGATCTTTGTGCTTCAGAGTTGGCCCTGACACTTGGCACTTTCAATCCAGTGGAGTTAGATAGGGGACTATACATCTCACTTCTAACAGATAAGAGCTGTGACACAGCCAGGAGCCTGACTCTCACAGAGAGTGACCACTGGGAAAAGCCAATGGGAAAGAGCCATGCTGGAGGCCAATCACCAATATTTCGATAATTATGAAAAACAAGAACGTGTTAGAGAGACCCAGAAGAGATCAGAATCAGCAAGAGTTGATTGCTGATTAAATGTGGCAACAAGCTAAAGGGAACACTAGAAATGCCCATACAGAAGTGGGGTGGGGTGATATGCAATCCTAGCACTGAGAAGCTTAAGAAAGGAGAATGATCTAAGTTTTTGGTCAGCCCAAGCTACATAGCAAGACTATGTATCAAAAATAAACATCGAAAACAAAACAAAATAAAGCAATATAACAAGCTCTCAAAATAGGTTCTTATTGCTTGTCTGGTCACCAACAGCTCAGAGGGATGGATAGAACCATCACTAGGAACAGAAAGCTATAAAATTGTACCCATAGGGTGTTTAAATTTACTTGAACAATGAGCCATTCTGTTGCTATTCAAATTTAGGGTTCCTGGCCCTAAGTTAGTCTCTTTGCATTTTGCTTCCTGCAGGTAAAGATTCAAAGCCTGGTGGGAAGAAACAGAGAGAGGCAGCAAGAGAGTAAGGAGGGCTGACGTGAAGTGACGTGGCTGTGGCGTGAAGGAGGGATGCAGCAGGGAGCAGGCTGTAACAGACGGAAGGAGGAGCCCAGGAAAGATGGGGCCTTCTGCCTGCTGTGGGTGCTGACAGGGGCTCCTCACAGGAAGTGACTCCCTCATCACTGTCATCTCCATCTCTTCCATAGATGTGGGAACAGGCTTGCCTGAAAACCCAGAGTCCCTGCAGATCACTGTTCAGCAATAGACCTTCTTGGGTACTCTTTCTTGTAAGGAGCTCTCTTTTATTCCCAGACTTCCCTGACTCAGAAACAAAAATGGAGTCCCTTTAAATGCCAAGGAATAGAGGAAGACAGAGCTGTATGGTATCTGTCATGGCTAGCACTTGGTGACTGCTGAGAGTGTGAGGTAGAGGGCCCTTTATGGTCAATCAGAGCTGCCTGTTTGGGCATAGCCTTCCAGCCCAGCATCTTCCTGCCACTTCAATAAATAAGCTACTGAGTGAGATAGATGGGGCAGCCTGTACTCTCCCAGGAACAAAAACTGGCACAAAGCACTGGCTTTGGCTTCTCCCATGTGATCGCTTTTGCTCTGAGCAGTCATTTCCAGTACTTTTGGGAGATTTTTAAGATTGTAGACCCATAGGCCCGGCTTCTGCCAGGTCTGACTTTGTAGGTATATAAGAGAGTGTATGCTTCTTCTAGACAGTGAATTTGTGGTTAAGAAAACTTTGTTTCTTTGTTGTAGGGTAAGCTACAGGCTAGAATAAGATGGAATCTTCCCAGCTAATGTCTAATGCTCTTTGTCAGTGTGCATGGGTTTCATTTGGTTGGAGATATCCATCGGATGAGTAGTAACTTGCCTTCAGGCATAGGCCAACTCAGTTCTCCACTAGTGCTTCCCCAGTGTTTCCATTTGGCATCAGACTTCAGCTTCTAAATTGGCCTTGACAGATTTAGAAGGTGCCTTGGAGGCATTCCTGTGCCTGCTGAACAACTTCACTTGGCACAGGGTTCTGGGCAGATGATGATGGGCACCAACAGGGTCTACTTGATGAAACTACCCACAGAGAGAAGCTATGTAATGTCTAAGGCCTGAGGAGCACAGACAGAGTATGATTAGAAGTCAAACCTGGTTTGTGGTCCCATAGTATAAAACCCAGGGAAAAGAGTGGGAACAGTGCAGCCCACAGCCATTTCTCTGTTTTAATTCTTCCTGTGAAAAGCTTAGCTGTCTTAAGTATCCCGAGAAGTAGTTTTGCTGGATGGACCATATATGTCTTCTCTACAGTTGTCTGAGGATGAGCAAGGAAAGTGTTTCCTGAATTTGGGCATACAGAGAGAATGGTGGTTGGAGGCCAACATGCCACCCTCAGGAGCCTCAGCAATGCCACTTGGGTATGGAAGGCAGATACACACATAGTAGGATGTCAACAGAAGGACCTGGGCACACATGCTCACTAGGAAAAATTTCACATGGACACCTTGAGGGGATGGACACATTCTTCCTTGAAGTCCCTATCATTTAGGCATCTCAACAACTGTTAGGTCAGAAGTGACAGCCATGAGATTGACCTCTATAGAAGCAGATTATCCTTATTAGAATAGTGACGCAGGGGAGTCCCTCTGAGGGGAAGGAGACTGTGTGCTCAGACACAGTGGGCTTGAGGGTTTTAAAGGGAAGAAAAGAGGACTTTTAAGATGCAAAATTTTCATTTGCAGATCTGTTTCTTGCAGTATCAGGGTCATAAAATGCCATTCGGATATTCTTATCAATATGCTGACCTTGTCCTATGACGACTCCAGAATTTCGTAGCATAAATCTTTGAGATGCAAATCACTTGCTCATACCTGGGACCCCTCTTTCAATCATAACCATCAATTGTTTCTTTTGCTGTGTTTTAGCTAGCTATGCTTCCAAGACCTTCACTTGTAGAACAATTACATCACCTTTGCAATCGTTCTCAGCTAGAAAGCTTATAAGTCACGGATAAGCAAGAAGTGAAAAAAGCTAGTTTCCTCGGTAAAAGTCCAGGAGTGCAGAAAATCCTGGACAAGTCTGTGCAGAGTGCAGGGTGAGCTGACGGCTTCAAGTCTTCCTTCCATTCTACTCCCACCAAGACCAAGAAAAAGCAGCAGCACAGAGACAGCATTGGCCATTTCCATTTCCACGTAACTGAGATCGGAAGCCACACTCTATTTCTGACTTTTCACTGGCGTGGTCATCTCCCAGCTTCCTCTGCTGAGTGCTGAAGACAAGAACCCATGGCCCAGCTTCTGGAGCAGAGTTAGGTTAGCCTTCTCCCATTGGTGTCAGATATCTTGGCAGGTGGCCAGGAGCCCTAGTCATCTAATGAGCCCTGGCCTGTGCCTAGGCAGCTGCAGTTGTTTAGCCACACACACAGCATGCTCATGACCCGATAGGCTCTATGACCACAACAAACAGAAAAGCAGATAGCTCCAGCTCTGTTGGGATTGATCCTTGGCCAGCCCTCTAATTCTTAGGGAGACAGGTTCAAGGTAGCTAATAAGTAACTTGATCATATTTTTTTTAAAGCAACATGAACCTAACAGGCAGCTTAATTGCATTGCATAAGTGAACCATGTAATCACAAATTGGACCTTTTACAACTGTCACCTGTCACCAAGAGAAAAATGCTTGGAGCAGAGACTTTTGTTGTCTGGGTTAATACTGAATCAAAGAGGTTTTTAAACCAAGGAAGGTGAGGAACGCGCGTTTATCTTTTAATGTTAAACCCTTAAAGCTCTGGCCTTGCCTGAAGCAAGCAGCAGTTCCCCACTCGCCCTTCTGCGTCCCTGCGTTAGCCTGCCAGTAAGCCTCCAAATCCCAGATACTGCCTATTGATCGGCACGCTTGTTTAATTACCCAGCAGAGTGGATTCTCCACCAATCAATTTCTCTTCTAAAATGCCAGTCCTGCTCCAGAGGGAGGAGAGCCTCAACTGGTCTTTGTTTGCTTTTGAATTCCTGTTCTGAGCGGAGTACGTTCACACATGGGTTAATTTTTAAATTGCTCTCTTCTTACTTCATTGCCTTCTTACCTCACCCTGGATACCCAAGCGACTCTAGAAATCCTTTTGCCTCTTCTTATTGCTAATTTAGCTTTGTTAAATTGTTTCACAATTACCTGGCCTGCTCATTTCCCAGATTTCTTCTCGTCAACAGCAGTCCAGAGTTCTTTCCAGCTTGCATGCCAGACTGAAGTCTTTGAGGGTAGAGAGGAAAGAACTACTGATACCTTGCCACGCTCATCTCCAGGAGAGAAGGAAGACACAGCTTCTGTGTGGGGTCATCTCCTGGTTTGCCCCCAGAGCCTTCTTATAGGAATAGGAAATTTGTGAGTTCAGGCCTCTGTGCATTTTAAGGGCTTTGTGATGCAGGAGTATGTGCTGCTCGTCTGAGCCCTGTGAACACAGAGAAACTTCAAGATCAGAGCACCGCATTACTCTGTAGAGAACTGAATGTTAACAATGACATTTCTAGGTCTTTAGAGAAAATCTCACCCTTTGTGACTAATGTTAATTTTTACCTAATCTAGGCTCAAAGTGTTGAAGTCACATCAGAACTGACAATATGGCAGTCAGCAGAAATAACATCGGCTCTGAGAGTCATTTCTGTTGCTAACACTGACCTTTCAGTTCATAAACTAGTGAGTTAAACACACACACACACACACACACACACACCACCATCACCACCACCACCACCACCATCACCACCACCACTATCACCTCCACCACCACCACCACCACCACCACCACCACCACCACCACCACTACCACCTCCACCACCACCACCACCACCACCACCACCACCACCACCACCACCACCTCCACCACCACCACCACCACCACCTCCACCTCCACCTCCACCACCACCACCACCACCACCACCACCACCACCACCACCACCCATAAGCCTGCAGAACACCTAGACTGGCTAGATGCTAGTGAGTTCTTGGCTGCATCCAAATGTACAAGTTCCTATTGTGTGTGGTTGGGTCTGGCCTGCAGTTTAAAATTAGCCAGGAGAACATTAAGGGGTCCTGCACCTAAAAAGCCTGCCTGCATTTGGCTGTATGTGTTTTCTTTTGCCGGATAGAGTATAAAAATGCCTTTAAAGCCAGGAAGGCATCCCAGAGGGAGAACTGCACCCCATTCTTTCCCAGGGTATTAATGTCTCAGGACTTAGCCACTTTGAGCCTCTAAACAGCATGACTCCAGCTGGGAAGCTCACAGGCGACCTTTTGGGTTTGTGATCTTCTATTTTTCTACTGGGATATTTAATATGATAGCTAAAAATAAACGGACTAATGGAGACTTTTTCTTTTTTAAATAAGGCCACACATAAATATCAGAAAACTACCAGGAACTAAAAGCTCCTAGTCTTTTAGTATCTGAGAGAGGAAACCACAAGGCTAACCCTAGATCAGTTTCAGCTGCCCCCAGGTCCCAGGAACTGTGACTAATGCAACTCCAACCTTGTACAAACTGGCCCAGAAGGAACTGATAGCATGTCAGAGACTAGAAGGACTGAGCTGTGTACGAAAATACATATTAAACTAGGGTGGATGGTAATGCCCCAGAGCCAAGGCTCAGGGAAGACAGCTGCTTGCCCGAGGACAGGCTTTCCAAGCAGGTTTGCCACAGCATCAAGTCATGGATGTCCAGGGTGTTTGTGTCTTCCATTCACTCTTGTTTGAAAAGCCGCAGGATAGAGATGGCGTGTGGGTTTTTTTTTCCCTAAGACAGTTGATTGAGAATGAGAAGAGTAAATGCTGAGCCTCGAGGAGCAAGTCCAAAGTCCTTTCTCATTGATCTGAAAACACTGTCGACTTCAACCGTGTTGCCTCTTAACAGGTATTATGAGAGTCAATGTTTACGTTACAGGTTCTGTGGCTTTGAAACCCAGGGCAATAATCTAGCAGTAACCCTGACTTATGTAAACTTTGAGCTGTGTAAGACCATGAGCAAGGGAACACTTGTTTGAGTAGGGAGGTAATTCTGTCCCATTACTGGGACAGAATGAATCAGTGTATCCATCAGCTTCTGAACTCAATATTGGAATAGCAAGAAAACACACACACACCACACAAACACATTCAAGGACACAACAGGGACAGCAAAAATTAGTGGCATCGTTACAATGCTACAGGTAGTTGATCCTTGGCCCTTCTGGAGTCTTCTGAAGAACCCCATAAAATGTTCTTACAACTGCTAGCCAGGGAGCTGAGGAGGGAGGTAGTTGGCCAAAAGTCTTAGTCTTGCTATCATGGGTGAAAGGAGGAACAGGGCCTCTTAGTCACACAAGCCATGGTAGAGGCTGGAATTAAGGAAGAAGGTGGAGTGAACCACTCTCAGGCTGAGTCTCCTAGAACATGAAAGAACCTGAGTGGACCAGCCATCATAGCAGTTGTTGGCTGGATCAGGGGTGAGGCCAAGAGGTACCGCATAGGATGAGCCCAGTACACCCAGCTAACTGGAGTCTGTGGAGGAAAGACTGAGAGGCCTGAGTGGAGCAGAGTGGGCTGTTTCCAAGCCCAGACTGAGCACATGGTCTGACAAGTATAAATGTATTTAGAAAGTCACAAGATTTATTTGCTGTCTTGAAAAATATATTGAAATTTGAGACTCCTCTGAAAATTGGTAGAGACTAATGTTTTGAACAAAGAGTGACTGTCAGTTAATCAGTTCATTTGAGCTGGGGACCAGTGAGGGAACAAATCCTAGACCTGGGACACCAGCACATCTCAGGCAATTTAAACTGTGGCCTGAGTTTTTGTCACCAGAGAGGCCTGATCTAGAAAAACGTGTCTGAAATAGTGACTATGAAAGATATCTTAGGATTATGGGATCTTCCTACTGGCATTTAAATAAAGAAAATGGTGAAGCTGAAAGGGCAAAAGAAGACTGCCTATGTGCTTACCACTGGTCACTTAACTGGTTAGAACTGGAACCCGGGTCTCTCATTAGGGATCGTGGACAACAGCGAAAGAGAACACGTATAAACAGTATCTGAACAACTTCAGATTTTCTTGTATGAGCTAGACAGTGTCCGGCCATGATTGGTGGTTAAGGCACTGGGCAACAGTTTCTGTGAGCAGCTGGCTTTTCTCTAAGTGTCAGTCACAAGGCGGTGGCTGAAGGAAGGCTGCCTTATGCTGGGGGAAGGTAATGACTCCAAAACACAATCAATGACTTCTGCTTAACTTATATTTGTTTGAAATGTGTTCTGTGGACACTGTATCTCTGTGGGAGGCTGGACATCAAATCTCTTCAGACAAGTACATCCAGTTATACTGTGTTTCTCTAGTAGGGAAGAATTGTAAAATGGTTAGTGGGTAGGCCTCTGACATACTCATCTTTAGTCACCAAAAATATCCAACTGGTTTTTTTCTTCAATTCTGGGTATTCTTTGAAGTTACTGATGTAGCCAATAGAGATATAGCTGGTGATAAAGTCTTGCCTGGGATGTGCCAGGGCCTGGATTCAGCTCCTAGCATTGCACAGAGAGAGGGGGTAAAGAAGGATGAATGAGAGGGAGGGGCAATGAAAAGCTATGCTGAATGCCAATCCATAGTCTGCTTGTGATGTATGGCTCCAAATACCACTGACATAATCCCACTCACCACAGGACCTTGCTATGAGTTTCTAGTTGAAGTTCTTCTGTGGAAACAGTACTTGAATGAACAGTGGGTACCACAGGGAGCTTCTCGTTGAGAACATTCTCACGTTTGTTTCCTCCAAGGACCCCAAAAATCAGGGAGACAGTGGCATGGCAGCCACAGTTTGAAAAAGGCATGATTAGAGATAAATTCCAAGCATGCTGTTAAGCCTCCATCATGGGCTGTGAAATGTTAAAACTAGGCAATTTATTCGCAGCCACAGAGAAACAATCAGAAGCTTCGCATTCATGCTGCAGCCAAAAACAGCAGCACATAAAGCAAGCAGGTAGCTCAGGAAAGGAAGAATTTGGAATCCATAAAATGCTAGAAACTGTGTGGGGCTGGAGACATAGCTCAGTGGTGAAGTAAGTTCTGCCCTTACATAGGATCTGAGTTCAGCTCTTAGCACCCATGGCAGATGGCTTACAACTGCCTGTAACCAGTTCTAAAGATCCAACGCTTTATACTTCCTTCTGGCCTCCTTGGGCACTTGTGCTAAAGTGCACCTCATATATCTCTATGTCCATCTGTCCATCCATCCATCCATCTATCTATGAAAAGTGTTTAAAACAATAAGGAAAAAGTAGACAGCAGCTTCTTTTGAAAACAGATTATGGAACCCTGTGTTGTTATTCCTTTCTTCCCCAAGCCCCAACTGGCTGCTGCTTAGCAGTTGTTGAAATACATGAGGCTCTGGTTTGCATGTCCAGGAATTCTAAATCCATGAACACTTATATGTCCTTTCCCATGTAATACACCGGGAAAAAACATCTTTACAGAGAATATGTCTTATAAAGGACTTGTACTTAAAACTCAATGGTAAGAAAACAAACACCTTAATTTAAAAATTAAAAAAAAAAAAAAATCCACAAATACAAACTTCACCCTAGATGGTGTTGTCCTGATTCATTTTATGTAGACTCAACACAAGATGGAGTGATTTGGAAAAAGAGACTCTCAATTGAGGAAACTTCCCTTATAAGGTCTGCCTGGTCGCAATGTGTAGTACATTTTCTTGGTTAATCATTGATGTGGGAGGGCCCAGCTCTCTTGGGCTGGTGGTCCTTGGTGTTACAAGAAAGCAGGCTGAGCAAGCCATAGAAAGAACGCCAATAAGCAATGTTCCTTCACGACCTCTGCATCAACTGCTGCCTCCAGGTTTCTTGCCCTGACTTTCCTCAGTGATACACTCTGGTGTGGATCTCTAAGCTAAAGTAAACCTTTTCCGGTAGCCTTTGGTCATGGTGTTTTATTTCAGCACTAGAAACGCTAACAGGTCAGTATGTACAGGTAACAGATCACTAAGCAAAACTGCCCACCATTATGGAATCATGGCAGAAACACAACTTAAAGCTATGAAGAGATACCTCTATATACCCCTGGAAAAACAAGAGAATAATTTTTTTTTTAATATACAGGTGTTTGTAAGAACATGGAACTTCCATTCCTCTTGTAGGAATATTTGATGACTTTGGACTGTTTCTTATAAAATTCAGCACATACTTTCTATATGAATTAGCAATCCCACTTATTATTATTCATACTGACTCCAAACCAGAAATGATTCATACATACATCCAACAGATAAATGCACTATAGTCAATCAATACCATGGATTATTATCAGTAACAAAAAGAATGTACCACTGATACAGACAATCAGGGAGAGCACATGCTAAGTAAAATCTATCAGGAATGAAGGTCTAATGCTACACAGTCCTATTTATGTTGTAGAGAGAAAAATATTTTCTTCAACTATAACAGGTTCTCAGTCTACATGAACCCCTGTAACAAAGACAGATTAACAGGAGAAAAGCAAACAGAAGTAGACTAACATGCACATTTCATATAAAGACAGGAGGAACCCAGAAAATGAGTAGATCTCAGGGTTTTGAGTTCTAGCTTACATAACATTGGCATTAAAAAAAACAAAAACAAAAACAGAATTTTTGGAAAGTGACATGACAAAAGAAAATGACTTTAAATCTTTAAGGGTGAAAAATTGTAGTAAGGCAAATATCAGGCAAAACCAAACCAAACCAAACCAAACCAAACCAAACCAAACCAAGACAAACCAAACCAAGACAAACCAAGCCAAGCCAAGCCAAGCCAAGCCAAGCCAAGCCAAGCCAAGCCAAGCCAAGCCAAGCCAAGACAAGACAAGCCAAGACAAGCCAAGACAAGACAAGCTAAACCAAGACAAGACAAACCAAGACAAGACAAACCAAGACAAGACAAGACAAGACAAGACAAGACAAGACAAGACAAAACAAAACACTAAGTACAGAGAGAGTTAGAAAGCTCAGTCAGGTAAGACATTCTGCCAAGTCTGATCACCAGATTTCAACTGCTGGCACCCACATGGTGGCTGGACAAAGCTGACTCCAGCAAGTTGTTTAAACACACACATACACAGAGAGAGAGAGAGAGAGAGAGAGAGAGAGAGAGAGAGAGAGAGAGAGA
>JADRCH010000226.1:1995669-2008947 GCA_019843965.1 Rhynchomys soricoides | reverse complement strand
AGAGAGAGAGAGAGAGAGAGAGAGAGAGAGAGAGAGAGAGAGAGAGAAAGCTCAATTTCTTTTAAAGGCAGATTTGGTGGCACATGTTTTTAATTCCAGCACTGCAAAGGCAGAAACAGGAAGATCTCTGTGAGTTCAAGGTAGTACTGGTATGCATAGGGAATTTCAGGCTACAATGAAAGCAAACTTAAAAGAAAATCTTAATTAGTGAAATTTGTTGAAATAATCTGTTTTCCCAGGAGAGTGGAAAGGTTAATAAGCTGCTTCTGATCTTTGTAAGACAGTATCTTGGATTTAGGAAGATAGAAGGCAATGAGCTACCAGCACCCGCTTGTTAATTACTTTTAGCTTAACAGTGGGGCACATTTCTACCTCCTACAACATGTAGAAGCATCACTAACAAACAGTTCCCTGGCAAACAGATTTATTTTTCTGAGCACCTTGGATAGCTTCTGCTGAAGTAGCAGGTGACTTCTGGACACCAGTCATATGCACACCTCTTTGGAATAGCTTTGCCCTTGGTGGGGGGGATGCCAGAGCACAGTGCTTGCTCAAGGTAAAATTCTTGACTCCCGAGACCATTCTATCTGTCCATTCTCTAGGCTCCCAAGGTCATAAGAGGGTGATAAATCACACTAATACCGATACTTTCACAGCTTCAGAACATAAATGCTGCCTTGCAAAACATCCAAGCTTTCTGCATTGATTTCTTTTTTCATTTAAGCAAGTATCATTTACTGAATGCACGTCATAATACTGGATATCCAGGACCACAAGGAGAAAGCACCTAATTGTGGCACTAGTCTGTTCTCAGAGTAGACTTTTTTTTCTTTTTCTTTTTTAAAATTTTTGATATTTTATTTACATTTCAAATGTTTCCCCTTTCCAGGTCTCCTCTTTGGAAACTCCCTATCCCATCCCCCTCCCCCTGCCTCTATGAGGGTATTCCCCCACCCACCCACCCACTCCCACCTTCCCTCCCTGACATACCCCTATACTGGGGCATCTAACACTCTCACACCCAAGGGCCTCTCCTCCCACTGATGGCCAACAAGGCCCTCCTCTGCCACATATGTGGCCAGCACCATGGGCCCCTCCATATGCATTCTTTGGTTGGTGATCCAGTCTCTAGGAGCACAGGGGGGTCTGACCAGTTGACACTGTTGCTCCCTCCCCATGGGGTTGCGAACTTACTCAGCTCCTTCAGTACTTTCTCCAACTCCTCCACCTGGGACTCCATGCTCAATCCAACAGTTGCTGTGAATTGAATCATGGGTGTTCTGAACTTTTGGGCTAATATCCGCTTATCAGTGAGTACATACCATGTTTGTTCCTTTGTGACTGAGTTACCTCACTCAGGATGATATTTTCAAGTTCCATCCATTTGCCTGTGAATTTCATGAAGTCATTGTTTTTAATAGCTGAGTAGTATTCCATTGTGTAAATGTATACACATTTTCTGTATCCATTCCTCTGTTGAGGGACATCTGAGTTGATTCCAGCTTCAGGCTATTATAAATATGGCTGCTATGAACATCATGGAGCATGTTTCCTTATTACATGTTGGAGCATCTTCTGGGTATATGCCCAGTAGTGGTATAGCTGGGTCCTCAGGTAGTACTATGTCCAATTATCTGAGGGTCCGCAGAAGAGATTTCCAGAGTGGTTGTACCAGCTTGCAATCCCAACAGCAATGAAGGAGTGTTCCTCTTTCTCCACATCCTCGACAGCATCTGCTGTCACCTGAGTTTTCTGACTGGTGTTAGGTGAAATCTCAGGGTTGTTTTGATTTGCATTTCCTGGATGACTAAGGATGTTGAACATTTCTTTAGGTGCTTCTCAACCCTTTGAGTTTCCTCAGTTGAGAATTCTCTGTTTAGCTCTGTTCCCCATTTTTTGATAAGGTTATTTGGTTCTCTGGAGTCTAACTTCTTGAGTTCTTTGTATATATTGGATATTAGCCCTCTATGGGATGTTGGATTGGTAAAGATCTTTTCCCAACCTGTTGGTTGGGTTTTGTCCTATTGATAGTGTCCTTTGCCTTACAGAAGCTTTGCAATTTTATGAGGTCCCATTTGTCAATTCTTGATCTTAGAGTGTAAGCCATTGGTGTTCTGTTCAGGAACTTTTCCCCTGTGCCCATGTGTTTAAGACTTTTCCCCACTTTCTCTTCTATTAGATTCAGTGTATCTGGTTTTAGGTAGAGGTCCTTGATCCACTTGGACTTGAGCTTTGTACAGGGAGATAGGAATGGATCAATTTGCATTCTTCTACATGTTGACCGCCAGTTGAGCCACCAACATTTGTTGAAAATGCTGCCTTTTTTCCACTGGATGGTTTTAGCTTCTTTGTCAAAGATCAAGTGACAGTAGGTATGTGGGTTCATTTCTGGGTCTTAAATTCTATTCCATTGATCTACCTGCCTATCTCTGTACCAATGCCATGCAGTTTTTATCACTACTGCTCTGTAGTACAGATTGAGGTTAAGAATGCTGATTCTACCAGAAGTTCTTTTATTTTGAGAATAATTTTTGTTATCCTGGGTTTTTTGTTATTCCAAATGAATTTGAGAATTGCTCTTTCTACATCTATGAAGAATTGAGTTGGAATTTTGATGGGGATTACATTGAATCTGTAGATTGCTTTTGGCAAGATGGCCTTTTTAACTATATCCTGCCAATCCAGGAGCATGGGAGATCTTTCCATCTTCTGAGGTCTTCTTTGATTTCTTTCTTCAGAGACTTGAAGTTCTTGTCATACAGATCTTTCACTTGTTTGGTTAGAGTCATACCATAATACTTTATATTGTTAGTGATTAATGTGAAGGGTGACATTTCCTTAATTCCTTTCTCAGTCTGTTTATCCTTCGAGTATAGGAAGGCTACTGATTTGTTTGAGTTAATTTTATATCTGGCCACTTTGCTGAGTTTGTTTATCAGCTGTAGCAGTTCTTTGGTGGAGTTTTTCCAGTCACTTAAGTATACAAACATATCATCTGCAAATAGTGGTATTTTGATTTCTTTCTTTTCAATTTACATCCCTTTGACCTTCTTTTGTTGTCTGATTGCTTTAGCTAGAACTTGAAGTACTATATTGAATAGATAGGGAGAGAGTAGACAGCATTGTCTAATCCCTGATTATAGTGGGAATGCTTCAAGTTTCTCTCCATTTAGTTTGATGTTGGCCACTGGCTTGCTGTATATTGCTTTTACTATGTTTAGTTATACTCCTTGAATTCCTGATCTTTCCAAGACTCTTATCATGAAGGAATGTTGAATTTTGTCAAATACTTTTTCTGCATCTAATGAAATGACCATATGGTTTTTTCTTTTAGTTTGTTTATATAGTAGATTACATTGATGGATTTCCGGGTATTGAACCATCACTGCGTCCCTGGGATGAAGCTTACTTGATCATGATGAATGATCGTTTTTGATGTGTTCTTGGATTAAGTTTGCAAGAATTTTATTGAGAATTTTTGCATTGATATTCATAAAGGAAATTGGTCTTAAGTTTTTTTTCTTTGTTGAGTCTTTGTGAGGCTTTGGTATCAGTGTAACTGTGGCTTCATCGAATGAACTGGGTAGTGTTCCTTCTGTTTCTATTTTGTAGAATAGATTGAAGAGTATTGGTATTAGGTCTTCATTGAAGGTCTGATAGAATTCTGCAGTAAACCCATCTGGTCCTGGGCATTTTTGGGTTGGGAGACTTTTAATGAGTGCTTCTATTTCTTTAGGAGTTATGGGACTGTTTAGATGGTTTATCTGATCCTGGCTTAACTTTGGTATTTGGTATCTCTCTAGAAAATTGTCCATTTCATCCAGATTTTCCAATTTTGTTGAGTATAGTCCTTTGTAGTAGGTTCTGATGATTTTTTAAATTTCCTCAGATTCTGTTGTTATATCTCCTTTTTCATTTCTGATTTTGTTAATTTGGATACTGTCTCTGTGCCCTCTGGTTTGTCTGGCTAAGGGTTTATCTATCTTGTTGATTTTCTCAAAGAACCAGCTCCTTGCTTTGTTGATTCTTTGTATAGTTCTTTTTGTTTCTACTTGGTTGATTTCATCCTTGAGTTTGAATATTTCTTGCTTTCTACTTCTCTTGGGTGTATTAGTTTCTTTTTGTTCTAGCGCTTTCAGATGTGTTGTTAAGGAACTAGTGTATGCTCTCTTCATTTTCTTTTTGGAGGCATTCAGAGCTATGAGTTTTCCTCTTAGCACTGCTTTCATTGTGTCCCATAAGTTTGGGTATGTTTTACTTTCATTTTTATTAAATTCTAGGAAGTCTTTAATTTCTTCCTTTATTTCTTCCTTGACCAAGTTATCACTGAGTAGAGTGTTGTTCAGCTTCCATATGTATGTGGACTTTGTTGTTTTTATTGCCATCGAAGACCAACCTTAACCTGTTGTGATCTGATAGGAGGCATGGGATTATTTCAATCTTCTTATATCTGTTGAGATTTGTTTTGTGACCAATTACATTGTCAGTTTTGGAGAAAGTACCATGAGGTGCTGAGAAGAAGGTATATCCTTTTGATTTAGGATGAAATGTCCTATAGATGTCTGTTAAATCCATTTGGTTCATAACTTCTGTTAGTTTCATTGTGTCTTTGTTTAATTTGTGTTTCCAAGGTCTGTCCATTGATGATAGCGGGGTGTTGAAGTCTCCCATTATCATTGTGTGAGGTGCAATCTGTGCTTTTAGCTTTAGTAAAGTTTCTTTTATGAATGTGGGTGCCCTTGCATTTGGAACATAGATGTTCAGAATTGAGAGTTCTTCTTGGTAGATTTTTCCTTTGATTAGTATGCAGTGTCCTTCTTTATCTTTTTTGATGACTTTTAGTTGAAAGTCGATTTTATCCGATATTAGAATGGCTACTCCAGTCTGTTTCTTGGGGCCATTAGCCTGGAAGATTGTTTTCCACCCCTCTACTCTGAGGTAGTGTTTGTCTTTAACCCTTAGGTGTGTATCCTTTATGCAGCAAAATGCTGGGTCCTGTTTATTGATCCAGTCAGTCAGTCTATGTCTTTTTATTGGGGATTTGAGGCCATTGATGTTAGGAGATATTAAAGAATACTGACTGTTCCTTCCTGTTATTTTGGATGTTAATTTTATGTTTGTGTGACTATCTTCTTTTGGGTTTGCTGAAACATTACTTTCTTGCTTTTTCTAGGGTGTGGTTTCCCTCCTTGAGTTGGTGTTTTCCATCTATTAACCTTTGTAGAGCTGGGTTTGTGGAAAGATACTGTGTAAATTTGGTTTTGTCATGGAATATGTTGGTTTCACCATCTATGGTAATTAAGAGTTTTTCTGGGTATAGTAGCCTGGGCTAGCATTTGTGTTCTCTTAGAGTCTGTATGAGATCTGCCCAGGATCTTCTAGCTTTCATAGTCTCTGGTGAGAAGTCTGGTGTGATTCTGATAGGTCTGCCTTTATATGTTACTTGCCCTTTTTCCCTTACTGCTTTTAATATTCTTTCCTTATTTTGCATATTTGGTGTTTTGACTATAATGTGATGGGAGGAATTTCTTTTCTGGTCTAGTCTATTTGGAGTTCTATAGGCTTCTTGTATATTTATGGGCACCTCTTTCTTTAGGTTAGGGAAGTTTTCTTCTGTAATTTTCTTGAAGATATTTAGTGGCCTTTTAAGTTGGGAATCTTCATTCTCTTCTACACCTGTTATCCTTAGGTTTGGTCTTCTCATTGTGTCCTGGATTTCCTGGATGTTTTGGGTTAGAAGCCTTTTGCGTTTTGCATTTTCTTTGACTGTTGTGTCAATGTTTTCTATGGTATCTTCTGCCCCTGAAATTCCCTCTTGTATCTCTTGGATTCTGTTGGTGATGCTTGCATCTCTGACTCCTGATCTATTTTCTAGGGTTTCTATCTCCAGGGTTGTCTTCCTTTGTGATTTCCTTATTGTTTCTATTTATATTTTTAGATCTTGGAAGGTTTTATTCATTTACTTTGCCTGTTTGACTGTGTTTTCCTGTATTTCCTCTTTAAGGGCTTCTAGCTGTTTACCTGTGTTCTCTTGTATTTCTTTAAGGGAGTTATTTATTTCCTTCATAATGTCTTCTGTCATCATCATGAGAAGCAATTTTAAATTTGAGTTTTCCTTTTCTGGTGTGTTGGGGTATCCAGGGCTCGCTGTGGTGGGAGAACTGGCTTCTGATGATGCTAAGTTGTCTTTGTTTCTGTTCCTTGTGTTCTTGCCCTTGTCTTTTGCCATCTGGTTATCTCTGGTGTTAACTGGTCTTGCTCTCTCTGACTGTGTCTTTTCCCTCCTGCAAGCTCTTGTGTCAGTACTCCTTGGAGACCAGATCTCTCTGAAATGAATTTGGTTTTGGAGAGCTGTGGTACAGGGTCAGCTCTGGGGTGCAGACAGAAACCAGAAGAATCCTTTCCCCAGCTGTTCCTTGGCTCCTGTGTCCTGATGGCTCTTTGAGGGTCCCTCTTGATCAAGGAATTTGAACAGTAGTAGTGGTCTTCCTGTGCTCGAAAGTGTGTTGGCACTTCTGGGAGACCAGCTCTCTCCTGGCTCTATTTGAGTATGGAGCCCTGTGTCACAGGATCAGCTCCCTGGCTGCAAAGGGAAACTGGAAGGCCACTCCTCAGTTCTTGTGTCTTGAGGGTTCTGGACGGGCCCCTCTCAGCAGAGGTGTTGGCCTTACCCTTCCCCCTACCCCTGATCACAGACTTGTCCACACTCCTGGGAGGGTTAGCTGAGTGGCACAGATCACAAGTGTAAACTCGCATTGATACATATTTTTTTTAACACATCTTATTTCCCATACTAACAGTGCTATCTATGAATGGATAGCTGAAATAGGTTCTTACATCATCTTTACAATCATGTGGAGGCCATCAGCAAGTAGATTTTCAAGCTAAATTTTGTGTAGCTAAAGCAGGGGGAGAAATCAGACACACTTTGCATTAAACTCTACCACACACTGTATGTCGTTTAGTAAATTAGCCTGTCTTTATAAGCCACCCTATTCTCTTGACAATGTGGTTGTTAATGAGGGCTAAATGGAAGCTTGTATAGAGCATTCAGGCTAGCAACAGACAAATAGGCAGAGCTCTTGAAATAATTAACTGCAAACACATGAATAGGTTAGGCATAGGGAGGGTCATGTTTATCTGCTCCTGTGTACTGTCCTGCCTATCTGATTTTTCCCCTTGAATTTGAAATAAATAAAGAATGAGATTTCAAGGGATGTAGATATTGTTACTATCATACATATACCCGATTTGTCTAATGAATTCCATCACAATAAATCTCTCTAAACCAACACCTAGGAGACAGTTCTTTTACTTGTTTTTTGGTGGTCTATGGTCTTTTCTATTCTTATTCAGAGTTATTATATTCTTACATGTTAACAAGTTTCTCTCTTCCTTTATTCTCTCTTCATGTATTCAGTGTAGTCTGTTTTAATCATCACTGGGCTCAGGTCTTCCGAAAGATAGAAGGATAAAATGGGATTTGTTTGTTAGTTTGTGATGGAGTCTTTTGATATAGCCCTGGCTGGCCTGTAACTCCTAGAAGTTCACCTGCCTATGTCCTGCAATTGCTGGAGTTAAAGACATGCGCCACCATACCCAGCTAAAATTTGATTCTTGCTCTTATATTTCTCATAATTTTTTGACTTCATTTTCTAGAAAAACTTGGGCAAGGACTGGGGACTTAATAATTCTCAAAGAAGGTGGTCAAAGGAAGGGCTTCCTGAAAAGGTAGAATCAGAGCCAAGTCTTAGAAGATGGTTGCTAGTGGCTGGAAGCAGCTATTTAAGGGTGTTCTAGGTTGCAAACACAGAATCCCAGGGAGTAGATCTTGTTTGGATGCAGGTATGTTTGATGATGTTACAATTTGAGATCAGAAGCAACTTTGGGGTTTGTAGTAGTTTAAATGAAAATGGCACCCATAGGTTTGAATACTTGATCCCTAGTTGATGAGCTGTTTAGGAAGGATTATGAGGTATGACCTTGTTGGAGGATGTATGTTACTGGGGGATGGGCCACACCATTCCCAGTTAGCCCCCTTTGGGCTAACTTGTGGATGAAGAGGTGAGCCCACAGCTACTGCCCCAGTGTCATGTCCATCTGCCCGCTGCTATGATTCCTGCCATGATGGTACTGGACTATAACCATCTGGAACTGTAAGCCACAAATTAAATGCTTCCTTTTTATAAGTTGTCTTTGTCATCATGTTTTACCACAACAGAAAAGGGAAACTAAGACAGAAGTTATTCTAGAAAGTGGGCTACTGTTATGAGAGGCCTGACCATGCAGCCTTTTGGAGGAATGTGGAAGACTTTGGCACTTGAGTGTAGAAAAGCAGTTGAACTCTGTAAGCCTAGCTTAATGGGCCATGCTCAAATGAGCTTGAGAGACAGTAGGGCTGGAAGCAATGTGAAATATGGAAGCTCATCTCAAGACACTTCAAAGGGGAGTGATATGAGCAACTGGGCTAGAGGCCATTCTGATTTGGCAAAGAAAGTAGCTGCTTTCTGCCTGCTTGCTTTCACTGCCCATGGCAAGTTCATCTATTCTGCTCCTGAGGTATCCATTGGTGTTAAACAGCCACTTCTTTGGAATTGCAGTACAGAAAACTGGTAGTTCTCTAAAACATTCCTAGGACTCCAGTACCAGACTGGAACCCTTGAGACATCCAGTCTCATGAACTAAACAACTTCTGGGTTCATGGCCTTTCTGTTAGGAGACTGCCAATGTTGCAGACTATGAACAGCACAGTCAGTAAGCTGTTTTAACAATATACAATAAGAAATTTGAACTCACAAAGAAAATGAAAGGTAGAGGTGAATGTTTTGAGTATGATCAAGTCAGGAATCACATAAATCAATTTATATGCTTAGAAATGAAATTCTAGTGGCAGTATTGACTGGAAGGGGTAAGTCTGATGTAAGACAGATTAAGAGATACAGTCAGTGGTAACACATTATGAAAGCTAATACTGAAGCAATTACGGAGACATGAAGGATCTGCTTTAGGAAACTGGATTTGACCAGCAGTTCTATGTGTGCAAGAGATGGGTGGAGGTAAAGGAGAGATGGAGGGTGTGGCTGCAATGATAAACACAGAAACAGCATGCTAGAAGAGGATGGTGGGGTAAAGGAATCACTGAGACTTAACGTATTACCTTTCTTAGACACATCTCTCCCCCCTCTTCTCTGTGGGTGTGGCCTGTACACTTGGATGTGTAAGCATGTGTACCATGTGCACAGATGTAGAGGCAGAGGTTGAGACAGGAGTTCTCCTCACTCTTTTTCCACCTGACCTTTTGAAACAGCTCTCTCATCAATCCTGGAGCTCAGTTTTGATTAGACTGGCCTGGATGACCAATAAGATCCTGGGATTATCCTGTGTCTGCCTCCCCAGGATGGGATTACAGGTACAGGCCACCACATCCAGCTCTTACTTTCGTGCTGGGAATCTGAACAAAGTCCTCATTTGCACAATGAGCACTTTACTATTTGACCTATGCCATCCAGTCCAGATTGCCCAGTTTTGACTTTGTGTAATGTATAATGACAGTTCGTGGTTTTCTGGAGGATTTTAAGACTCATTACTAGATGATTTAGAAACCCCCCATAGATTTGAGTTTCAGAATGAGATATTTAAAAAATTACTAGTATTAAGCTACCAAGCTTCTTTTTCTATAACAAACTGAAGTATTTTTAATTGCCAATACTTGCCAAGAAAGTGAACAAGTATTTCAGGTATTTAATGCCTAACACTGACTCTTACCTGTGTTTCTGGAGGCAGGAGAGGTGGTTGTTGGCATTTTGTCTAGGCCCCACAATTACCTGGCAACAACTATGTGTGCCTGACTCACTATAAAAGGGCTGCTTGCCCCTCTCTCTCTATTGCTCTTGCTCCCTTACCCTTTTCTCCGTCTCTCCTTATTCCCCTTCCTCCTCCTTCTCTCTCTCTCTCTCTCTCTCTCTCTCTCTCTCTCTCTCTGTCCCCTACCACCTCAACTCCCCTCCCAATGCCCTAAATAAACTCTATTCCATACGACACTGTCCTATACTGTCGTGCATCTGGTCCTTCAGGGGGAAGGAATGCCTTAGCATGGGCCCGCAGAGGTACCCCCTTCCCCCATACCTTACCACACCTTCACCAAACACAACGCTGGTTTATCTATCTTTTTATAAAACACAACAGTGGTGACCTATCTTCACATACCCATGACCAGTCTTCTTATTACTTCAAGCTCTAACTGCTTTCCTCCTGTTGTGTACCTGGGCTGTGTGAATCCACATTATCAGTTAGACCCTTGGCTTTTGAAGGGCAAGAAAGCAAAGATTGGCTCACTCCAGTAAAGTGAAGTTCTCACTGTTGCTACAAGCCAAAATTCGGGTGGGAGACCAAGTGAGCCAGATGGAGGAGATCCCGTTAGGCAGTAGTTTCACAGCCACAGATGTTCCCAAAGCAGGTGACTTCACTCTTGGGCAACCAAGAGCTCTCAGGCATGAACCTGAAACAACTGGTCCGGGGAATAGAGCATACTTATGTGTAGACAGCAGCATTTCACCATGAGCTCCGAGGTGCATTCTGGACCTGAACCAGTCCTTTTCTGTAAGACTTTGGACAGGCATTTACTCAAATGTAAAATAAGGGCCACCATGAAGACTGAATGAGTTCTGTCATCTTGTTTTCAACTAAGCTTTACCAAGTGCCTTGTAGGAATCAGACACTGGAGCACAGTGGAGATATAGTTACCATCAGGAAGCATGAAGGTCCCTGCCTTGGGGATGAAAACACGTTAGAAGGTGTGAAACTTCTTTGGCAACTGGGTAGAAAATTAGGACTTGGGTTGTATATTAGTTTCCTGCTGCTGCTGGAATAAAACACCATAAATAATATGGCCTAATGTGATAACAAATGTATTTTGACTTATTGCTATGAAGTCACGGTGTCCCCATGGCCAGACTCCTTCCACAAGCTTTAGGCAGGAATCCTTTCTCGGCAGTGTTTTTCAGCCAACCCTCTGTCTTCACACAGCATGCAGCACTGTTTTCTGGCTGTGTTTCCCTGTGTCCAAGTTTCTCTCTTCTTTAAAAACTTTGGCCATTAGACTAGGGCATCAGATCAGTGGTTAAGAACACGTGCTGCTTTTAAAGAAAACCAAAGTCCTCCCAGCTTCCATGTTAAATGGCTCACTGCTGCCTGTAACTCTACCAGTATAAATCTTCAGGAGATCAACTGCCCCCTTTGGGATCTCCATGGCTACCCTCATATATGCATGTATGCACATACATAAACACAAGTAAAATAAACACTTAAAAGAAAGAACTTCTTATGATATTCAGGGTTCCCCATAATTCTACTCTGACCTTATCTTAATGGTATCTGCAAAGACCTTATTTCTAAATGGCATCATGCCCATAGGTTCCATGGGCATGGATGTGAGGAGCCTCTATTCCACCTGGTGCTGTCTTCATGTAGAGCCAGATGCTACAGGAAGACTGGACCAGGGTGAAGAGCAATCTCCTCAAATCCACGCTAAAATGATGTAAAGAGAGTAAGACTGGACTTAAGGGTGTGCCTGTTTAGGTGGAGGAACATGACAATGAGAGGATCATTAAGAGCCTGTGTTCAACACAAAGTAAAAGAGGAAATGTCAAGGAAAATTAAGTGAGAAGTGTGAGCCTAAACACAAACAGGCAAGGCCGCCTTCTATGCCTAATGCCGGAGGCCTCCTCAGGAAATCAGTAGAAAGGAACCCTCAGATCCAAAAAACCTCCAGTCTTCCAACTTCTCGGGCCCATACTCCTCTACCAAGGAGCTGCTTCTCACCATTGAAAAAGCAGTTAACAAGTGTCTGCAAACAGCTGAAACAGATGCTTCTGGGCTCAAAGCACGAACACTCTTTCCTCTGTCCAGAGGCTGGAGTATAGAGTGGACAGAGCTGCTTCCAACACAATGAGAAAAACATTTAAGCCCATATTTAGAAGACAACCAAAGTGAATTTAAAATTTTTAACTTGTGACCATGCTAATAGTAGTGCTTTACCCGAGTTATGTTAGCAGACTATCAGAACTCTACTGATCTGTCTTAATACAACAAAGCACAGGAAGGAGGAAGGAAATCTGAAACATTTCTCATTTTCACATACCTTAAATCTCTTGCTCAGGACATGGCTGCTTCAAGGTATTGTAGAGGAAAAGGTTTTATTGTAGACATGCAGGAAAGTACAGCCCGAGGCACCTGGAAAGGACTGGTAGTCTCCAGGGAGAGACGTAGTAGCAGATTGAACATGGTCATAGACTGGATTTGACTTTGAGAGGGGAGGAGGAGACAAGGGGATCAAGGAAAGAGGAGGGTGTGGACAAAGGGAGATAGAGTGGGAGGAACAAGATGAGGAGAGTGCAAGAGAGGCAGACAGATGGGAGAACTTGACAGCAGTGGCCAAATCAGCGGGGTTACCTAGAAATGAGAAGCTGGGGCAAAGGCAATTCATGGAGTGGAGAGATAGGAGGCAGGGAGAGAAGAGCTGAAGGTAGCAAGTGAGCCTGGAGGCCAGCATGCACTTCGCTATGCTAATAGGCACCACAGATAACCATTTGTCCTTCCCTTTCTGGCAGTGAGGAGGAGTAGCTCCTCTGTAGAGGGGAATAGGCCCCAGAATTTGGGAGGGGAGAATTTCCTTTGGCAACTCTGATGGCATCTCTACTGTATCTCTATAGGAGTCCCTTCTTTTCCCTTGGAAATGTCTCTACGATGCATCTGCAGAAGTCTCTAATATGCCCCTGTAGGAGTTTCTACTGTGATCCCGTAAATGTCTCTACTATACCCCCAAAGGAACCTCTTATTTGCCACCCAGAAGTCTCTATTGTGCCTCTATAGCAGTCTCTACTGTCCCTGTCAGAGCCTCTAGTGTTTCTTTTTATATGGATCTACTGTGCCCCTGTAGAAGTCCTTACCATGCTGCTGTGGGAATCTATAGAAAACACTTTTGCAGATCTTTGGAGTGAATCACAGTATGATTTGGGGGAGTGGGGATTTAGTGCATGGAACAGGGAACACAGTTCAATCATTAGTCTAAGCAAAAGAGTATCTAGGATTTCCGAAGTGATGTCTTCAGCATTTAGCCAGCCTATCCTGCTCTCCATTTGACTTGTTCTTCTCTTCATTGTCATCAGCCAATTGACTTCCATGTGGTTCTACCTTCACATCACATTTCTCCTAATTTTATTTATTTGTTCACTCATTCATTCATCCACCCATCCATCCATTCATTCATTCATCCACCCA
>JADRCH010000226.1:1974192-1995659 GCA_019843965.1 Rhynchomys soricoides | reverse complement strand
TCATTCATTCATCCACCCATCCATCCATTCATTCATTCATCCACCCATCCATCCATTCATTCATCCACCCATCCATCCATTCATTCATACATCCATCCATTCATCCATCCATAGACAGGATCTTTCTATGTAGCTGTGACTGTCCAGAGCTCTCTTTATAGACCAGGCTGGCCTAGAACTCACACTTGTCTCTGGCTCCCAAGTGCTAGGACTAAAGACATGTGACAATATGCTCAACCAGTTTATATCATGTACATTGGTGTTCTGCTGCATGTATGTCTGTGTACCATCTGTATGCCTACTGCTCATAACTAGAGTTACAGATTTGGGAGCTGCCATGTAGGAACTGGGAACCAAATCTCCGTCCTCTGGAAGACCAGTCAGTACTGTTGCTCACCGAGCCATCTCTCCAGCTCCAGCTCTCCTATTTGAAGATGTGGCCTAAATCCTTCCGTTTCACTGCATGCTCTTCCTTGTTTACTCTCCACATTCCCCAGCTTGACTCTAACCTCTTCTCTCTCTTGATTCCTTAACATGTAGCCATTGGTGACTGTCCTTCAATTCACCGTCGTTGAGGCCTAGAAGTTGCCCTCTTTATTGTCATCGGATAGCTTTTTCTCTATACCCTTTAGTTTGAAAAGTTTCTATCCTATATAAAACTTGGGAAAAACCAATACAATGAAGACTCATTTATTCTTCACCAAATTTGTTCTGTTTCCTTCTTACTCTGGCCCCAATCTTTCCCCCTTTCCCCCTCCATGTGGGGTGTGTGTGTGTGTGTGTGTGTGTGTGTGTGTGTTGGCAACACCCAATGAGTTCATACACTGTCTTTGACTATTTTGTTTCTTTGGTATCCCTGAGTTTAGAGCCCTCCACGTGTTTTGTGGACTGCACAGTGGCTGTCACTTTTGTGAAGAGTCAATCTGATTGCTTTGCAGGATGCCTATCATTTTGGACTTTGACTTTCTTCTTCAAGATTAGACATGGATTAAGCACTGATTTTTGTTTTATTTGTACCTTGGCCAGTCATGTACATAAATCAAGCTGGGTGTTTCTAGCTGGGTCATATCATGATGTCAGCTTTGTCCCATTATTTGTGGGACCTAGTTTGTGGCTTATATTGTCTGCCAAATTTCCTCATTGTGAAAGTATCTCTTTCCATTTGTGGCTAAGAGGCAACATGACGAGCCTGTGCCCTGCTCCCCACAGCTTTCTCTTGTGGTTCTAGGATGCAATGGTTGTCCTTTCCACCGTCTACCCACAGCCCAGAGGAGTGCAAAGCAGAAATGTTTTAGCCTACTTCTTCATTGCTGCTACTCTTGTGTTGAAAAATAAAATGAAATTTAAAAAGTCATTTCTTACTCTCTTTTTTTGGGTCAATGAACCCAGAGTCTCTTTCTATTTTGTAGTTCAAAATCATCATTATTATTTTAATGGTCATGTCAAAGCTAATGAGGCTTCTAGGAGTCCCTTTAATCCAGATCCTATGGCCTCTTAATGGAGGCCCTCTAAGACCTTCAGCTCTTTCTTACTGTGTCCCTTTTTATCATTATGATAAAATGCCCCAGAAAATCAGCTTAAGGGAGACTTGGCTCATGTTTTCAGGTTTCAGTCTATGAGCACACATACCCCATTATTGTCATCCCATGGAGGCAGAAGGACATGGGGGTAGAGCTGCTTGCCTCACCAGTAACCAGGAAGCAGATAAGTCAGAAAGGGAAAGGTTCAGGGAGAAGATCCATCCTGCAAGGTCACATCACCAGTGATCTGCTTTGTCCAGACAGGCTTCACACTGTGATTTCCACCACCTCCAAACAATGCTGTCAAATTATAAGGCCACTAGTGTTTTAGTTCACTGATTAGCCAGAGATGGAATGATCTAATAACTTTTCCACATGATCCTGTTGGACAGATATTTAATTTCCAGACAATAACAACTGCTTTCTGACTGCAGGTATTCCAGGCTTACTCTATGCATTTCCTGCTCCATGTTTGGAATTAGTCATCTCTTTGCAGAGCCTGTATGCATTTCTGTTGTTAGGCTGTTTTACTTTTCCTACAGCATTGGATTTTATTATCCTAGCTGCTTACTTGAAACTGATTTATTTTGTGTGCAAACATATATCTAAGCATGTGGCTATGCATGAAGGTCAGGGGTCAACTTATAGAAATCAGTTCTTTCCTACTATATAGGTTCTGGGAAATTGAACTCAGTTTGTCAATTTATCCACTGAGCATTCCTGCTGGCCAAAATCTGTTTTCATGAGGTTTATCATGACTGTTTACTGGCTGCCTTCTTAATTTTATTGACATACTTTCATTAAAGACAGTACTGGTTTCAAGAGATTGTGACATGCTGGGGAATGAGATACAGCCTTTGTCTATGCTCGGAAAGTTCTCACTTTAGTTGGGATCCTTGAGCTCTGTCACTGAAGTAGGAAAAATTTAAAGTCAAAACGGGTTCCATAGAGTCATAAATTGATTGTCTGGGGCTCACTAGAAATTAAGTCCCCTACTACTGACAATGTCTGCCTCTAATTTCCACTGTCAAGTTAGTTTCCTTAAGTACCACTTTCAGGAGACAATCCCCCATGCCTGAAATACATGGAGCTATCTTTTTCGAGAAAATCAAATCAAAACCTCTTACTAGATTTCTGAGGTAAGTAAAACCCTGGACTTCTTCATGAAGGCCTGTTTGTCTCACTATGCTTCATGCCTCCATAAGCTCCCTTCAAGCTAGATCTTGTGCTCACTATCTCCTGTGCTTGGCAGCCCTAGAGCACAGTAGGCGCTCGCACGTCAGAGTGTTCAGGGGAGGCTCTTGGCTTTCCTTTGTATAAACCTGATCATGCCATCTGTGCTATGGGTTCTCTCACTTGGCATGCTTTTCTTTCTTTCTTAGATCTAGACCTAGTTATAGCTCATCAACTTGTGATTGGGATCCCATAGTAGGTGGGTATATACTCTTCTGCCTTCCGCTACAGCTTTAAGTGTGTGTGTGTGTGTGTGTGTGTGTGTGTGTGTGTGTAACTGCTCTCTACAACAAGAGGAAAAACACTCTAGAGCTAAATGCAGAGAAAATACAATGCTGGAGTGTGTATGTGTGGATTAATTACAGTCACTGGCCAGGCAAGAGCAATAGGAGCGGGAAAGTCTCCTTGGCCTTCCCTGCCCTGCCCTCCTCAGTGTGACAGTGATCCCTGGGTAAAGAGAACTAGACATGAGGTGCAACTCTGGATCATTGGGAAGCAGAGGGCAGCTGTCAAGGCAGCTCCAGCACAGTGTAGTGAGGCTCAGTGGCTCTGAGGAGAACTTCCCATGCTGTGTATTATTCTAGAGAATAATGGAGTTTTTTTCTAGGTGAAATTAATATTTAAACCAAAAGACTTTGAAGGAAGCAGATTATATTTAATAATATGGTTAGATTCCTTCAGTTGAAGTCTTACATTTAAATCCAAAACCTCTGGAAAAGGAAATATTTTGCCAGCAGGTGGTCTTTAGACCTGAGCAGCAATTCTGCCCCGATCTTCAGTCTATTTGGCCAACCTACAGAGTTTATTTTTAAAGAGATATATTTTTAGCTGGGTGTGGTGGTATAGACCTTTAACCCCACCATTTAAGATGCAGAGGCAGGTAAATCTCTATGAGTTCCAGGTCAGCTTCGTCTATAGAGCAAGTTCCAGGACAGACAGGGTTATCATACAGAGAAACCCTGTTTCAGAAAAACAAAAAGCAAAAATAAACAAATAACAAAACAAAACCAACCCCTTGCATGTTTATTTCACTTATTTTATTTATGGTTGTGTGTGAGGAGTGGCATGTACATAGCGTGATCATGCAGAGGTGACAGGCCAGGTGTGTGGAGCTGCTTTTCTTCTTCTATGTTTAGGAGAGATCAGAGGATCGAACTTGGGTCACCAGGCTTGCACAAAGACACAAAAGTGTCTTTACCTACTGGGATATTTTCCAGATCAACCATTCAGATTTTAAATTACCAGTCTTCTACAAGCATATAAGCCACTTTCCTCCCTCGCTCTGCCTTTCTGTCTTTCTCTGTGTATCTGTATGTTTGTTTGTCTGTCTGTCTTTCTCCCTTTTTCTGTCTCTCCATATTACTAGCAGTAATCTTGCTTTGGGTAGCCATGACACTAATCCAGAGTTCTAAACCAAAAGATAGAGGAAAGACCTAGTGAGAATGTTAAGAGTGGAGGTCCCAAGGGCTGAGCAGGATCAACTCTAAAAACAGAAAATGATACATTTAGTTATAGTTGGTGAATTATCAAGAATTATTTATTGCCAAGCATCTATGAGGGGACACACATGACATACGCATCTTAAAATGTCTATCCAAATGTAAATTCATGTAAGTTTTATGAGGGAAGAATGAATTAGAAGATGAGACTTAGAGAGGACGTTTGACAAAAGCCTTTCTGAAGAGTTGAGATTTCGACTGAGACTGAACGATGTTGGGAACAAGCCCAGGGAAGATGTAGTAGAAATCTGACATAGAGGCAGAAAAGTATCTCAGCAGAAGAAGAGTAGAGAAGCAGGAAGGGGCAAAGAAATTGACCAGCAGTTGAACGAATAAGGGAAAATGGAGTTTTATTCAGTCATAAGGAAGAATGAAATATGACTGGGAAGATGACTCAGTAGGGAAAGGCCCATGACTTCAAGCCTGATGACCTGAATCCTCGGGGGATCATGTGGTGTAAAAGAATCAGTTCCCTCAAGTT
The DNA here is from genome assembly GCA_019843965.1 of Rhynchomys soricoides. Lineage (NCBI taxonomy): Eukaryota > Metazoa > Chordata > Mammalia > Rodentia > Muridae > Rhynchomys > Rhynchomys soricoides. The sequence goes on along the minus strand of JADRCH010000226.1, from coordinate 1,990,926 downwards.
GCTTCTGATCTTCATACTTTCACTATGGCATTCCTGTACATGGGACCCACACACACATACATACACATATACACACATGCACACACACACACACACAAATGAGAAATAAATGAGATTTTCTTTCTTTATTGCCTGCAGGAGAATGGGTGGGACTGGAGATTCTCATATAAAGCAAAGATAAACAAGGATCACATGATTTCTCTGCTTTTGTATCTATGAGCAATTAAAAGGTCATGAAAGTGAAAACAGGAACTATTAGAGATTTGAAAGGGAGGAAAGAGAAGGGGAATAAGAAAGATCAATAGAGGCCAATTTGATCCAAGTGCATTCAATGCATATGAAGAAATACAATGAAATCCTTAGTTTGTAGAAATGAGAAAACTTTAAAGATCACCTGCTGACTTGATGGCTGAAAATAATTATCTGTATTCCTTAAAACTTTAACCTCCTACTATAGAGTTTTACATAAGAATTAGATGATGGGAAGTAAGGGAGAGACGGAGAGATGCCGAAGTGTTTACAGTTCTTGAGTTGATGAGGGGACAAGAGGTTCTGATTCTATTTAGACTTCATTAGATCTAGCTCCTCCTCATCCCTTACGTCCTGCATCAGACTGAGCCTTCTTCCCGAGTCTGCCATAATCACCCAGTAGTTTCACTGATCTAATTCCTCTACCACCTGACCATTCAATTGGGAGCTTCGTTACAGGCTGACATTTCTCCAGTCAGTGCAGAGGGCCCTGGCTCTCTAATCGGGTTGGTTAACAGTTCAGAGTGTGCTGAACAAATAGTTCCTAGCTGATGCCTTGCATCTGGTGCCGTCTCTACCCAGCTCTGTGAGCTTGTTGGCAGCCCCACTAGGGATCCTTTAATCTGCAGAAGGACTTGTCCTTAATAGCTATTACAGCAGAGAATCGGTGGCTGATTTGTCTGCTCCCTTTCACTTCCAGAAGAACAACACAAAATATCGGTGTGGTGGTTTGAATCATAATGGTCTCATAGGCTCATATACTTGCAGGCTTAGTCCCCAGTTGGTGATGTTTGGGAAGGATTAGGAAGTGTAGCCTTGATGGAGATATGGCATTGGAGGAGTGCTTTAAAGTTTCAAAAGCAGGTTTCTGCCACTAACTCAAGATCAGGATGTAGCTCTCAGTTACTTCTCTAGCACCTGCTGCCACACTCCTTGCCATGATGATTATGGGCAAATTCTCTCAAGCTATAAGTAAGCACCCAATTAAAGGTCTTCTTCTACAAATTGTCTTGGTCATGGTATCTCTACATAGCAATAAATGGTAACTGAGATAGTTAATACTGTACAGCCAATAAGCACATGGCAGTAGCCACCTCACACCATCTCTACTCACTTTATCTTGCTTGACTCCTCCTCACCTGTCAGCCTTGGTTAACTAAGTATTGCTCCCCAGTTGGCACTAGCAACTGGACTGAAGCCAGGGGAGCTATTAGTCAACAGGGCCCCATCTTTGGGCTTACCATGCTGTACAGCCGGCCCTTGGTATACACAGGACATTGGTTCAAGGTGCCAATGTTTCTTATGTATTTGCATACAGCTTGCTTGTGTCCTATATATCATACCTAATAAACGTAAATGCTATGCATATAATTTTATGTGGTATTATTATGGGATGAGGAAAAAACCTAGTCTGTATATGTTCAGTACAGACTCAACCATTGTGGTCAACTCATGAAGGGAATGCCAGTTGGAAAGTATTCTGTTTTCTGAATATGCTTGCTCTGAGTTTGATTGAAAATGTGAGAATTTTATTGAGTATTTTTGCATCGATATTCATAAGGGAAATTGGTCTGACGTTTTCTTTTATTGCTGGGTCTTTGTGAGGTTTTGGTATCAGTGTAACTGTGGCCTCATAGAATGAATTGGGTAGTGTTCCTTCTGTTTCTATTTTGTGGAATAGACTGAAGAGTATTGGTATTAGGTCTTCTTTGAAGGTCTGATAGAATTCTGTACTGAACCCATCTGGTCCTGGGCTTTTTTTGGTTGGGAGACTTTTAATGACTACTTCTATTTCTTTAGGGGTATGGGACTATTTAGATGGTTTATCTGATCATGACTTAACTTTGGTAATTGGTATCTGTCTAGAAACTTGTCCTTTTCATCCAAATTTTCCAATTTTGTTGCATATAGGCTATTGTAGTAGGATCTGATAATTTTTGAATTTCCTCAGAATCTGCTGTTATATCTCCCTTTTCATTTCTAATTTTGTTAATTTGGATACTGTCTCTGTGCCCTCTGGTTAGTCTGGCTAAGGGTTTATCTATCTTGTTGATTTTCTCAAAGAACCAGCTCCTGGTTTTGTTGATTCTTTGTATAGCTCTTTTAGTTTCTACTTAGTTGATTTCAGCCCTTAATTTGATTATTTCCTGCCTTCTACACAGATTGAGAAAAGTTCTTTACCAATCCTACGTCCAATAGAGGGCTAACATCCAATGTATACAAAGAACTCAAGAAGCTAGACTCCAGAGATCTAAATAACCCTATCAAAAAATGGGGAACAGAGCGAAACAGAGAATTCTCAACTGAGGAAACTCAAATGGCTGAGAAGCACCTAAAGAAATGTTCAACATCCTTAGTCATCAGGGAAATGCAAATCAAAACAACCCTGAGATTCCACCTCACACCAGTCAGAATGGCTAAGATCAAAAATTCAGGTGACAGCAGATGTTGGCAAGGATGTAGAGAAAGAGGAACACTCCTCCATTGCTGGTGGGAATGTAAGCTGATACAACCTCTCTGGAAATATGTTTGGCTAACCCTCAGAACAATGAACACAATACTACCTGAGGACACAGCTATTTCACTCCTGGGCATATACCCTGAAGATGCTCCAACATGTAATAAAGACACATGTTCCACTATGTTCATAGCAGCCATATTTATAATAGCCAGAAACTGGAAACAACCCAGATGTCCCTCCACAGAGGAATGGATACAGAAAATGTGGTACATTTACACAATGGAATACTACTCAGCTATTAAAAACAATGACTTCATGAAATTCTTAGGCAAATGGATGGTACTTGAAAATATCATCCTGAGTGAGGTAACGCAGTCACAAAAGAATGAACATGGTATGTACTCACTGATAAGTAGTTATTAGCCCAAAAGCTAGGAATACCCAAGAGTCGCTTCACAGCAACCATAGGTCTGAGTGTGAGGTTCCAGATGGAAGAGTCCCTTGAAGAAGGGACTAAAGGAGCTGAGGGAGTTTGCAACCCCAGGGAAAGAACAACAGTGGCAACTGGCCTGACCCCTCGATGCTCCCCGAGACTGGATCACCCACCAAAGAATACACATGGAGGGACCCATAGTGCTGACCACATATGTGGCAAAGGAGAGTCTTGTTAGCCATCAGGGGGAGGAGAGGCCTTTGGGCAAGAGGGTGTTTGATGTCCCAGTATAGGAGAATTCCAAGGAGAGAAGCTGAGAGTGGGTGGGTGGCTGGGTGGGGGAATATCCCCATCAAGCCAGGGGGAGAGGGGAGGGATTGGGAGGTTCCAAAGGGGAGATCTGGAAAGGGGGAAACTTTTGAAATGTAAATAAAGTATCAAGAAAAAAAAAAAAAGAAAATGTGGATACAGAACTCGGAGCCATGGAATCACCTGCATTTCCTACTACTTTACTCTAGCGTTGCATACTCTGTTTTCTTCTTCTGTGCACAGGACTTTTCCCTAGATTCTAAACTTGATTCAGTCTTTGATACTCGTGTGAACCTTTGGGCCCCATTTAGATCTTGCACTTGTCCAAATGTCCCCCTTTTAGGTATTTGCTTTTGCCTCAATAGGTTTTCTCTGGTTTTGAGTTTCTCCCTTACCTTTCCCTCATTTCTTTCAGCCTAAGCTAACAGCTTCTTGTTTTATTGTTTTAGTTGGTTTATTGGATTCCAAGAAATCATTCTTTGTACCCAGCACAGCATGACAGCAAGACCCATATAATTACAAAGGATAAAGATTTTAGAAATGGATTGGGATGGTGACAGTTATTTCATGAGAGTCAGCTCACACTCTCTCAGCAATTTTCTCTATAGCCTTGAAGTCAGGTCAGGTAATAACAAGGGACAGCGAACTTGCAATGCGCTAGAGATCATCAACTTGTATCTTCTCTCAAACATCCCAGCATTGATACGGTGCTACACTTCCACTTAAATTTCTCTTAGTGCAACCATTTCTTTCCTACTTTTAGGCTTTAAACTGGATACAGTGCCAAATTTGTCTTTTCACTTAGAGATAACTGCTGATCAATCAGATTGGTGTACCAATGTAAGAGGTAGAATATCAGGTAGCTGACTAGCAGTTTATAGTAACATACTGTTATTAACTCATTCATGTGTGTTGATCATGTGGCATGACCCATGAATCAAAATCAATATCCACCCTGTCTGTGAGGAATGCAGCCTGGGTGAGCTGGGTCTTTGCTTCAGGGGCTCTCATGGGCTGTAGTGATGTGTAAATGGGAGTCTTTCTAAAGGCTCGCTTGGGGAAGGAAAGAGGAACCATTTCTATTCCTTTGTGCTTGATAGCAAAAGTCAGTTCCCACATGGTTGATAGTTCAAGGGTATCAACTTCCCCTTTGCTGCTAGCCAGAGAGCCAACTCAGTTCTTTATGTCAAGTAGTCAGGGAAGTGAATTGTATCACATTTGTTGTTCATAAATGAAAGTTATAAAGCACATCCACACTCAGTTGTGGAAATGACATATGGTACAAATGTCCACAGCTGCTGGTGATAAGGTCCTAGCTGAGAGCAGGTCTCCCACAGGCATCAAAGTACAGCAAGAAAGAGGTGGACTTTCAAGCTGGCTGCCTTTTTTGCAGTTTGAACTTTATATTGGGTGTGGCATCACCATACCTCTTGTGCTAGTATGACACAAGCTAGAGGCATCTGGGAACACAGACACTCAATTGAGAAAATTGCTCCATAACATTGGCTTGCAGGAAAGCCCATGTGGCCTTTTCTTGATTAATGATTGATATGGGAGTCCAAACCCATTATGGATAGTGCCACCCGTGGGTAGCTGATCCTGGGTGTCATAAGACAGCAGGCTGAGCAAGCCATGGATAGGGAACCAGTAAACAGTGCTCCTCATGATTTCTGCTCCAGTTCCTGCCTTGAGTTCTTGTTCTGACTTCCCTCAGTGAAGGACTATGACCTGTAAATGGAATTTCTTCTTCTTTCCTTTCCTCTCCAAGTTATTTTTGGTTATGGTGTTTTACCACAGCTATAGAAAATAAACTAAGATACTTATGATTCCAACACTTAGGAGACTAGTGTAGGCTAACATGATTCTGTCTCAAAAAACAAAACAAGTGTTAGAGAGATGGCTCACAGTTAAGAACACTTGTTTCCTTGAAAAAGACTCAAGTTCAGTTCCTAACACCATAAACTGGCTAACAGCTATCTATAACTCCAGTTCTAGAGGACCCAATCTCAGGCATCAGACATGCACATGGTACAGACATAATAAATAAATCTTTTAAAAAGAAAGCAAAAATGAACCAATTCAGCTGTACTGTTTGTAACTGAATATTATAGGTTTGAATCTTGAATGAGAACAGAGCTAAAGCAAGTCAAAACATACTAGTGGAGAAATATCTATTGCCCATAGTGAACAAAGAAAGCACAGGAATTTTCCCTAAAGCAAGAGCTACTTCCAGTAGAAGAAACATGAGGCCTTGTGTGGGAAGTCTATACATATTGATATAGCAGAGGACTTTAGGGGAAGGTGCTTTCTTGAGCATGCTCAGTTTAGGAGAATATCTCTGAGCATGATTACTTTAAGGTCATAGTTTAAGATGAGAAACATATTTTAGGGCATGTGTAGTTCTAGGTCATAGAGCAGAGATATCGCAAGGTCCAACAGACAGGTATGCTGCTTGGGTAATGTCAGTTTACATCATTAAGTTTGGATTGACAAGAGGGAAAGTACACTCTCAAGGTGGATTGATATAAGACTTGACCCCCACCTCTGTCAGTCGCCCCCACATTGAGTATCACAGCACAACAGTGATAATGACAATACTTTGTAGAATTTCTGTGTGTACTGCTGATGTAGTATGCTGAAAATACTCAGAAGGACTCATTGGTGAGTCCTCTGTAACTTCATTATATTATTTCTCTTTGCTGATGCTCGGTGGAGAGAGTGATCCTTAGGAAGTGTCAGCTTCCTGTTCAAGACTTCCCAACCTTAAGTTATAATCCGTTTCAGTTACTTCTACATCCCTGTCATGTACACAGGGTGGTTTTAAGATCATTTCACATCAATTGTATGTTACACATTGGACAAATTGCTTCCTATTGATTTATGTCTGCTTCCTCCAGGGCAAGGCGGGATGCCACAAATGATAAGAAAAGTGACCAAGGCCAACAATTCACAAAGAGTCTTTGGGGACAAATGGATACTCTACACTGTGGTTTCAGCTCTCAGAACTGAAGTCAGGCTATTAAATATTAAAGGGCCTTCAGCAGGAGTTGCCCTTTAAACAGCTCCTAGAGTCTTTCATTGGCGTTTCGAAGGAAAACTATCTCCTAAAGGGGGACTTTGGAAGGCATTCGAAGACAGTCTTTATAGGTCAAGATAGTGTTTAAAGAAATTTTAGCTTTGCAATTGAAAAAGGTCATTTTTGTTCATGATGTGGAGCATTGAGAAGAAAAGGAGGCTTAAAATCACACCAGACAAATGCCCCCATGTGATGCCATGGGATGCATGCATTTGTCTTTGTTCTCACTTCCTGAAATACAGCCCCTATATCTCTAGGGGTTTCCAGTAGGATAAGCAAGTATGCTATCCTTTGGTGTGCTAAAGAGATGGCTGCTGTGTCTGGGACACTAAACATCTTTAGGATGGAGGCAGGTCCTAGAAAGACTAAGGCAGGACTAGGAAGTTGGAACTTGGGAGTCCATCCTACCTTCTTGGGATAGGAAAGGTGGAAAAGAGTCCCTCAAAGGTTATATCCTTGATCACCAATGGTGTGTGTGTGTGTGTGTGTGTGTGTGTGTTCTCCTGCTTGCTCAGTAAGCACTTTGCCCTCTGAGCCATCTCTCTAGCTACTGCTCCTGATTTTGTTTTGTTGTTAGCCTGGAACTACTCACTACATGAACTACACAGTTTAAGGGTAGCCTTGAACAGACAGAGATCCTCCTGCTTCTGACTCCCAAATGTTAATTTTAAAGGTGTGCCCCACCATACTTGGCTATATCTGACTTTTTAATGTGGGCTCTGGGGATCAAACTCAAGTCTTTGTGTTACAAGGTGCTATTGAAAGAAATAATTCTTACTTCAAAGGAATAAAAAAACAAAACAAGCAAACAAACAAACAAAACATGGTTTATTCTGGAGTAAAATGTGAGTGATCATGGCCCAGGAACATCAATTTAGGTCTCTCCAAATATAATGTTCTAATACAATCATGGAGTTTTGTGGTTACAGAACAAAGAGAGCGCTAAATCAAGGAAGGCATTTTAAAAAATACATTGTTGGCAACAGCAGAGAGGTGGGTTACAATAAGATCAAAAGAAGTCTCCTGTAGGCCTAAGATGCTTAGTCCTTTACTTACTGGGAAACTGGTATTTTGTTAAGTTAATATATTTCAAAAGTGTTTATCTGTTTGTCAGGATGTTAGTGAGACTTCCTTGGAGTCTTAATTGGGTTCATTTTCCCTGAGGTTAAAGAACTGAAAGAGAGGAGTAATTCTAGAAGTAGCAATGGAGACAGCAAACAGGATCAACAGTTAAACAATGGTTTTTATTGGAAATAAGGACACACACACAGTAGGTACTGTGTGTGTAAAACAATTTTTTTTTGAGAAAAATCCCCCTCAAAGCAGGACAGGGGTCCTCAAGAAGTCAAAAATACTGTTTCTTTCTGAAGGTTAAGGTTTGAAGTTTCTGAAGGGTCTTCCTCTGCCAATTTAGGGTTGGCCAGATTGAAGAGACAGGATGTCTGATTGGCTTACAACTATTGTATAAAATGTCCTGATCTGCCTTCAACTTGTTGTGCACCACTGACTAGAGAAAAGCCCCATGGAGTCTTTCTGTTAGGCTTCTGGGCTTTTGTGTCAGGTCAGGAGGCTGAGGAAGAGGGCAGCCATCTTGGAAGTTCACCATTTTTATTACCTAGTCCAAGATCCTCTTCTTATCTGTCTGTCTACCAAGGAGACTGTCTAGCTCTTAGTTTCTCATTATGTCTAGCTGGTAGCTAGACACAGGGAATGGTTATTGGTAAGATAAAGATACCCAAGATAAATTATAATTAGGCTTTCGAATTGTAACAGTCTATCCTCTCCATACGGTTGATATTTTTACCCAGTAGATCAGCCTGGGCATACTGCTTCTTTCCAAGGAGTCTCATTCACAGTGGCAATTCACTGATGATCTTGCAGTCCAATGGGGAGTGATTTAATCAGTTAACACCCACATAATAAAGTTTCCATAAAAAACTGGAAAGTTGGGTTTAGAGAGCTTTCTCATAGGTGACCATGCAGAGATTCCTGTGGGGACTTGGCACTTTAGAGAGGGCTTGAAAGCTCCTTGGGGCCCAGTCTACACCTTATACTAGGTTTTTCTTCCATCTGGATGTTCTTAAATGTGTGAATAGAAATGTCCAAGAAAACCCGGCAGTGGTGGCACATGCCTTTAATCCCAGCACTTGGGAGGTAGAGGCAGGCAGATTTCTGAGTTCGAGGCCAGCCTGGTCTACAGAGTGAGTTCCAGGACAGCCAGGGCTACACAGAGAAACCCTGTCTCAAAAAACCAACCAAACAAACAAAAACAAACAAACAAACAAAAAAAAAGGAAGAAGAAGAAATGTCAAAGAAAAAAGTCAACATGGCACTGAGGTACTTAAATGAAGTCAGGTGGCTACTCAAGTCAGCCAGTCTCAAGACTGAATCTTAGAACTAGGCTGTAGATCCAGTCCTTATGTGAACTGACTTCTGAGATCTTGCTGACCTTTTGCACAATTTACATCATCTCCTAATACTTGGAGACTAAAACCAAACCTTGTCTTATAAAAAAGCTCAACTTTTATCAGTAATTGCCTGAATTCTTCGCTGACAAATGAAGACATTTCCAAACCTTTTGAAATGAGAGAGTCAAAATAAAGTTGTCATTTTGACTTGAGAGCATGCATTATTTCATTTACATTTTATATTTTTATCAATGTATGTAGCTTGTATGGATGGGTATGGATGTCTGCACCATGACAAACAGGTTGAGATCAGAGGACAACTTCTTGGAGTCAGCTCTCTCATTCTACCATATGAGTCCTGAGGATCAACATCAGATCTTCAAACTTGGAGGCAAGTGCGTTTTACTCAGGGCCATCTCCCCTGCTCAGGAAACACAGTTTCAAGGTTGCTTGAATCTGCATTTTCTTCTTTGTAATCTTAAATAGACCCTTGTAAATGTAGTTTTCTTTCTTCTCCACTGTGTTTCTTTGGTTCCCAGTTAAAGTCAAGTGTTTTCCTGAGTTCTGTGAGCTACCTTAGGAAAAGAATGAGCCCTAGGAGTGGGTAATGAGACTCCATACTTAGAATGTGTTGTTAAGATAGAAGGCACAACCTGGGACTTATCAGTCTCATTTAAACTTGGGATGGGGCTTTCTTGTGGGACTGAGTCCATGAAGCATGAGATATAATGTCATCTCTAGTTAGATAGTCTCAGAATTGACCTGTATTATAGGATGCTGTATAATATCTATTAGAAGAGCAATTGCTTGCTATTTCGAGTGTCAAAAGTGAAGAGAGGAAAATGGATAACACTGCTCACCTCCCCTGCCGAATGAAAATACACACAAATAGTTAAGAACATTCATTAAAAAACCACACAGTGGTATTGAAACTTTCACAGTTTAAATAAGGAATGAAGCCCAGGAGCAGTTGCCTGAATCTTAGCATTTGGAAAGTGGAGCAGGACAATCAACAGTCGAAGGTCATTCTGATCTTCAGATGGAGTTTAGTGCCAGCCTATATCTCAAAAAAGAGCAGATAATAGTAATGTAAAATTATAGACAGTGAATGAAGTTAGAATCATCACCTCAACTGACTGTTTTCTGAAAGTTTAGTAGGGAATTGATTTTTCCTTCTAAAATCATAGGATAAATACCAGTCCAGGTTGGTTTCAAGAGTCACAAAACATACAAATAAATGACCTGGGGAGAATTGGCAGAATAATGTAGCTGAGGTGGCAGACATTGAATCACCAGAGTAGAAGTAGCCACTGGAGTTCCATTTAGCCACAAGCAACAAGGTATCCAAAAGACTCTAAGCAAGCTGGAGGTTTATTAGTTATGTTCAACAGAGTCCAGGGTAGAGAATTCTGCATGAGTTCTCTTAACCCAAATGGCATCAATAATTAGTCATGTTTATCATTCTCCTCTTTGACTGGAGAGGGTGGCGTTCATTTTCCATGGTGTCCATACACCTAAGTGGTATGCATTTCTGTTTTGGGAAATTGGGGGAAGACAGTAGGTAAGAAGCTTCATAGGAGCCAAGCCTGCTCCTATGAAGAACTCTCCTAGTGGCTTTTTAAAAAAAATCTCATGGACTAGAACGATACAATAGTTACTTCTAGCTGCAAGGGAGTTGAGGAATTAAAATAACTTCTTTTCTGCTCTCTTGTCATAGAGAAGGGAAAAGAGGGGACCATCTCTGCATTTCTGAACAGAGTCTACCATAGCAACACCAAGAGCTACATATTCCTTCCTACTCATATGACACACCTCTGTGACAGCAGTGATCCATGTGCTACTCATGGGACACACTTCAATGCAAGCAGTAGAGCCTTGTGTCATTCATGTGACATATCTCTGTGACAGCAGAGAGTCTGTGTCATTGAAGTGACAGCAAACCTCTCTGTATCACTCATATCACACACCTCTGTGACATCCATGTTCTCTAGACACCCATATGAGATACCTTCAGCTGAACCTTCAATGGTTTCTCTGTCTTTGGGCAGAAAGGTGATTTTTTTTTTTTTAGTTTATATTTTAAATATTTCCCTTGTGCCTACATGTTGAAAGCTGATGTTGCTATTAGTATAAAAATCTGATAAGAATGAAGATATGTTGGAGACATTTGTGGCCCTCCTTTTAGCTACTAAGCTGTTGAAAAAAAGCCCCCCAATAAACTGGCATTTTCCCCAGGACTCTAACGCTTGGGGATAGAAAGGGAGGGGAAGGAGAAGTTGTTTTCCCCAAAACCACTTTGCAGACCAGACTGAAGCTGAGCTGTGATGGTGGATAGAACCATATCCTGCCCAGGACTGCTTAGTTACATATCGTCAGCCTTTAGTTCAAAGCTAAGCATCACGTCAGGACACTGAATCCGGATGTGGGAGGATGAGATCCTTTTCTTCCTCTTCCCAATGTACCCACATAGAACAAATCTCTTTTTCCTATTTTTTACTGTTTGCTTCGTTAGCCTATTGGGAGTGTGTGGCTAAGCAGACTCTGACCCTTACAACTGTTTTGACATGAGGAAGTCACACAAACAGGAAGGTGACTAACAAGGTAGCAGAGAACTGAGAACATTTGATGCTAATAATTGTCTGGACTGTGTGTATAAAGATAGACATCGTGTCTGGTCTTTCCCTGGAGGTTATAGCTCAGGAAGAGGAGTGCTTACCTATCCTGCACAGAGCCCTGGCTTTGAGCCCCAGTGCTAAATAAATTGAACATGGTAGCAATATAAGCACATGGGAGGTAGAGGTAGGAGGCAGAAGGATCATAAGGTCATCTTTGGCTACATATTAAGCTTAAGGTCAGCCTGGGCTACAAGAGTACCTGCCTTTAATATATATATTAAATATATTATTAATAAAATATATTAATATATTATATATAATTATATACATAATGTATGCATATATATGTATCTATAATTTATATATGATATATATATAAAGAATCCTCATATATGGTCTTGGGAGCTATCACTTGTGTAGTACAGCTTTTAGTAATTTGTGCCTCACTGCGTAGTTGCCAAGAAAAATGAACATAAATACTGCCTTGTCTACCAAAGCCTTGTCCTTGCAGAGTGGAGACTATTACTTGTTTTCATTCCTCCAGAGAAGTGAGCAGCTGCTAGCTGATGCACAACCACGCTTGATCAATATCTGATTCAGCAAGTATCTGGCCTTTTCCTGGTTAAATGTGTTTTTATCCCATGATCACAAAGGCCAAGGCTAATAAAGCAACCCTCTTGCACACAGCATTAGGCCTCTAGCGTTGAGCATTAAGATTCTGCAAGCTGCACTCTGTTGTTTGGGTTCCGTTGGAAGGCAAGATGCTTTCATCCAAAAGCCCAGTGTACACACCTCCCTCTGCAAGCTGATGAAATGCTGGCTCAGATGTCTGTGTCATCACATTGTCCAAGTGACACAGGAAACATTTGCTAATTCTCTTCAATCATACTGTCCCAATTTTTGAAAAAAAAAAAAAATCAAGCCACATTGCAGTCCTATTTTTAAAAACATTACTTATTATTCTAAAATTTTGATGAGTATATATTGTCCACTGAGCATGCTCCCTCACATCTTCTTCCCTTTGTTTTGTCCTCACTCCCCTTCCATTAGACAATTATTAATACAGATGACAGAGCATAGAGGCTGGAGACTGTTATTCTGCTAGAGACATGTGATGAAGGCCACGGAGCTCCTGAGAGTGTCACACTCAGTTCATGGTGTTAGGAGTACAGAGGAAATGGGTCAGGGAGACAACTACCTCTATAATGCCTGGGCAAACCCCCTGGCCTGATTCCCATAGAGGGAATACCTCCTTGATCCTTAAGCAAGTGTATGAGATGGCAGCCATGTGCTTACCTCAACATGCGTTCAGATAATTTTGATACATCACTGGCAAGGAAAATACAATGCTGAACCCAACCTACTTCCTATTTGGCAGGAGAGTTTTCTGTTTTGTTTTTTTGTTTGTTTGTTGTACTTTTCAAAAAATGTCATTCTGACAAAACTGCATTGGTTGTCTTGCCCCCGGCCTATGGGAAGTCTCACCCTGCAAAGGGCATCGATTTCCTTCTGTGTGTGCACTTCTTCACAACTCAATTAGAGCACATTTTTACAGTGGGCAATGATCTTGATCCCATTAACATTCATGAGATGAGACTGTGTCCCACTTGTTGTTTAATAAGAAAATGAGAATCCAGGGATATTTATTCAGGCTTGTCGCCCATCACCTTGGGATAGCAATTGCATTAAAAAGCCCCAGCAACTGGGAGGAATTAGCAATAAGGAAAAAAAATGGTCACTATAGACAATAGCTAGAAAAAACGAGCTTGTTTGGTGCGGATCTCCTCCACGGACTGTTTAATCAGGAGAGAAGCTGACATGCTCCAGGCACTTGGGAACCCTGCAGTGGCTCAGAAAGGACTGAACATGATGGTTCAGCTGAAGAGAAATGAGGAATGCCAGCCAACCCTTCAATACTGTCTCAAGATTCTGGCCATTCCTGGGAAGCCAGACATCCATGCGCATTTTATTCCTTTTGTCAAGCCTTGTGCCAGATTCATTCTGCGCATTATTTCATTTAGATTCTCACAGTAAAGCTAAGGGGAAGGTTTTATAACCCATTTTGATAATGTGCTTACACATCTTGCTTGGGGTTATGTATATTGTGTTAAACGGTGGAGATAGAATAGATTTGCAGTCAGACCTGGTGGACTGAGGAGAGAAGCACTGGCCTGAACTGAGTGCACTGGCAAAACCTGGACTAGGGCTTTGTTAGGAACCCCTGGGAGTGAATGTTCATGGGGGCGGGAGCAGGCAACAGAACACAATTGGCTGGATGTTTGTGAAGTCCAGAAACCAGTGGCTGAGGATACCTTCCTAGCTGCTCATCATCTCTGTTCTTTTCTTCATGGAAGTCTTCCGTTAGCCTTATTCCCGGAAGTAAGGTTTGCACATCCGAGGAGTAAGCCTGCACAGAAGGCTGCTGCATGTTTAAGGGAAGATAGAGACTTCTTCCTTCTTTCCTGAATTTCTTCTTTGGCTACACCCACACATGCTCTGAGGTCAGGACCCCTTCTCAGTAGTGATCCTCACTGCTTATACATGACGTACTGGGTGCCTTACACATGAACCTGTGAGTCTACAGTTATGGAGGTTTGCACATCTGAAATCAAAATGACAGACATTCCATTTCTCAGTTTGGGCTTTTTTTGGGTTGCAGATAGCTATCTTCTTTCTGTATGTGGGGAAGGAGGGGTTGGAGGATGTGAGTTGGAAGAAAGAGAGAGAGAATGTGTTATGGTCTGTGTATGAGGTATGCCCCACCCCCAGAGACTCATGTGTTGACACCTTTCTCCCCAGTCATTTAATCCAGTCATTAGGAGATCACTGGATCATGGGGGTTCTGATGCTGTCAACAGGTTAATCTACCAATATATTCATAATATGTCTACATTACTGGGGGACAGAAACTTTAGGTGGCAGAATACAATTAGAGAAAGGTCACCAGAGTCTTGTCCTGGAGACATAGTTTGTCCCTTTCCCACGCATCTCTGCTTGCTGCTATCACAAGGTCAAAACCCTTTGTTCTGCTCATGTTCCTTTTCATGATTTCTGCTTCACCCTGGTTTCAGAAAGAGCAGAGCCGAAGGACCATAGACTGAATCCTTTGTATCCAGAAGTGGCATAAACACCCTTCCTTTGAAGAAGAGAGTAAGTACAACCTCCTCTACCTTCACTCTTCATCCTGGGCCTTTTCTTGTTCTTCATTCCTTTTCCAGGAAACTGGAAGAGTCAAGAAATTACCGTGAAGTTCTTTTGCATGATCCAAACAAGTCATTGCTTTTCAAGGTGTAAAATTTAATCCTTTGATATGTTCTTAGACCCCAGACTGATCTTTCAAGAAGCACAAATGTGCTTACATATGCCTATATTTCATCTGAATAGACCCACACTCCCAAGTGTGGCGGTGCATGACTATAATCCCAACACTTGGGAGGCTGAGGCAGAAGTACTGCTAGAGATGGAGGCCAGCCTAGGCTTTGTACTGAGTGGGCTAGTCAGAGCAATATAGGAAGAAGCTATCTCAGAAACAAACAAACAAACAGATAAGACACACTTAGTTGAGATAGTATAGCATGCCTATAATTCCAACATTTGAGAGGTGGAGGCAGGAGGATTAGAAGTTCAAGGTTATTCTTAGCTGAACAATGAATTGAAGTCATCCTAGGCTATGGAAGGCCCTATCTCAAAACTAGGAAAGAAAAATAGAGGTGTGAGGTAGGGATGGGGAAGGAGAGAAAGGGAGAGCACAGGGTTTAGTGGACACTAGACAGGGAGTAGAGAACTGGAGCTTTTCATCAATTCTGTTGAAAGAATTTCAAAGATTAATGTAGTTTTTGGTACTAGACATAAAAAACCAGAGTCTTCCCGTGCTAGGCAGGCTCTGTACTGCTGGACTACAGCCCTAGCCCATGGGCTATTATTTTAGAAAAGGGCTTTTCCTATCCCCTTTAACCAAAGAACACTTAGTTACTGTCAAATGAATAATTTAAAATGTCTCTTCTTGTGATCGGAGTCAGGAGATTTTCTCTGTCTTATTCCTTTGGCAAAAAGAAATTCTTATAAAAGATAAGGTCAATATAGCATTTCCACTTAATATGGAGCCTAAGTTCCTTTCACTGAGTGGTTCGGAACTGATTCCATTTTCTCTTAACTGGGTAGCTGAAGTATGTAAAGAGAGCTGCAGCAATAACCTTGAAGTTTTCTTGAGGCCGAGAGACTTCACAGTGGCCACTTCTATCTGTGGCTGTTTGGGATAATTCCCTCAGTGATGAGGAGCGAGGACATCAGTAAGGATGGAGGGAACTTTGCCAGGAGCTCGGTGCTTAGGCGGAATGAAAATCACTGCTTTCTTACTTCTATGAGAGTTCAAAGACCTAGGGTGATCTCCCCAAAGGGCTTCAGCTAACCCAATAGAGGAGAGAAGATTAGAATTAATGGCATCCTCGCTGCAAAGTTTAAGTCTAATTAGCTCTCAGGCTGGCTGAGTTTCCTTAATTCATCAGTGGGATTCTGGGAAGTCAGGCAAGCAGAACAGGCAACAGGGCTAAGTCAGAAGGATGAACACAGGGTAAAACAATGAACCCAGGTGATTTCCTTCACGGTTTGAGCCACCTGGCACAGAAGCTGTGACTGGT
Source organism: Rhynchomys soricoides (assembly GCA_019843965.1). Taxonomy (NCBI): domain Eukaryota; kingdom Metazoa; phylum Chordata; class Mammalia; order Rodentia; family Muridae; genus Rhynchomys; species Rhynchomys soricoides. Next base: position 1,974,738 of record JADRCH010000226.1, on the reverse strand, counting down.
CTGTTACATGGTAAATGAGCTTCAAGCAGAAACATAGAATAGTGGTCCATTTATGCTCTGATTAATTCTCTACGACTCAGGATGCTGCTCATAAATGGATTAAAGAGCCATTTGATCTTCACAAAGAGGTTTACAGTTGCTCTGATGATTAAGTACCCAGGGGAAGCAATGGATTGTCGTAGATAACAGATTAGGAGAAGGGGAATATTAGGAACTCCCCTCCCTGCTCACACACCAAGGACTCTGGGGTTAAACTGGGACCAGGCTGACCATGTGGTGCCCCTGAATGGACAGTGGAGATAAACAGTGAACTTGGCTAACATAAAGGAACCCATTTTTCTCACTTCTTGGAGGAAGATCAGGGATTAGTAGAGCTTTCAGGTGTCACCTCCATTATTTCAAGGTGGCAAGTGTTAGGGAAATACTTTGGTAGGTATAGACTCAGAGAGGGAAAAGAACAAAGAGAAAAACCGTCAAGACCTTCCTTCCTTTCTCCCTTCCTCCCTCCTTCCCTCCCTCCTTCCCTCCCTCCCTCCTTCCCTCCCT
>JADRCH010000226.1:1948248-1974092 GCA_019843965.1 Rhynchomys soricoides | reverse complement strand
TCCCTCCCTCCCTCCCTCCTTCCCTCCCTCCGTTGCTCTTTCTTTCTTTCTTTCTTTCTTTCTTTCTTTCTTTCTTTCTTTCTTTCTCTTTCTTTCTTGACCAGAAGTTAACTTCTGACCAATGAGTGTCAGCCAGGCAATGGCAATCTGGGGAGATCTCGGTGGGATAAAAGGATCCCATGACTGGTTTCTCTGTGTAGAAGTTGCCCTCTGATTTGTTTGGAGGTAAGAAGCCACAAATGGAGGTTGAGGAATAGCTGGTCCCAGGGCTGCTGCTGTGCTGAGAAGAAGATGGCAGGAGAAGGCAGTGAACATGGAACCTGTGACTTCATCAGTGCCATAATTTATCTTCGGGCGCCCTCTCCCTTGTAGTGCAGTTTCCTGCCCAAATGAAACAGATGTAAATTTTGCCTGTCTGTCTAGTTCTTGGCAGAGAATGTATGAGGAATTCGATTTTTCTGATCTCTATAGGTAACTGTAACTGAAACGATAATGTTAGGCCAGGGGGTATTTGTTGAAACCTAATTTGTTCTTCAGATTCTTAAATGTACTTTGAAATTTTGCACTACATGCTGCTTTACTGGGCAGAGTATTCAGCCCTCCTGGACGTCAGTGATTCTATGTTATTGGAAGCCATCACTGAACTTCTTGGAACTGTAAGAAACTTGTATGAAGTATTATAATTCTGTCTACTTTTTAGGTTTTCTGAGGAAAAAATTAAAGATCTTGAAAATGTTGGAGAACTGTTATGTAAAGGAAGATCAAGTCGCAAGCTTACACTGCTTTTAGACTTTACTACTTTGTGTGACTGAGTGAGGCATCGAATCCCCTGGAACCACCATTTGGGTACTGAGACTCCAACCTGGGTCCTCCATAAGAGCAACAAGTGGTCAGTCATAGCTGCTAAGCCACCTTTCCAGTTCTAGGCAGGTTTACCATTACAAAATTAGAATGTTTTTGAAGCTGTAGAGACAACATTATTCTAAAGTTTACATGGAAAGAAAAAAAATTACATAAAAACTGATCTGTCTAAAACAATTTTGAGAAAGAAGAGTAAAGTGGGAGATATAATAATGGTACTCCATTTCAATCTTTATTATATGCAGCTACAATAATCAAACTGTGTGTTCCTGGTGGGAACCAACCACAGAACAGAACAGACAACCCAGAGTGCCCGCTACCTTTTATGAACGGTAGGAAGGTCAGCGAAGGCTAGCTGCCAACAAGGAGCATCTGGAGCATTTGGGAAGAGTGTAGATTTGAATGTTGAGCAGGAAAGGTTTCAGGAGAAACTCTTCAGTACCTCCAATTTTTTTAAAATCTCCTAGATGTTTTGCTAACTTCATCACTCACAAAAGAAGCTAGGCAATGCAGCAAGCCACTCAGGAAGCTGAGGCAGAAGGTGAGGAGTGTGAGGTAACAAACAAGACTTGTGGTTGTTTAAAAAATGGTGTATGTTTTTAAAAAGACTGTGAAAGACTTTTAAAAAGCTGACAGACTGGTGTTCTAGGTGAAGCCTGTAGAGAGGATAAAATGACAAGCTATAGTTTGAAAGAAGATGTTTTTAAACTCCATGAATGATGATGGCCTTAAGTCCAAAATATGTAAAGAGTTCTCAAAAGTCAATAATTAAACAGTTCAACTAGAGAATAACCAATAAGAAGACAAGTCATTTGACATAAGGAGATCAATAGATGGTAAATAAGTACATGGCAAAATGTTCACATCTCTAGAGGCAGAGGCAGATGGATCTCTGTGAGTTAGAGGCCAGTCTGGTCTACATAAAGAGGCTCAAGACAATCAGGGCTATATATTGAGACCTTGTCTAACAAACAAACAAATAAAAATAATATTGTCCTTAATATTAAAGCAAATAAAAAATGTTCGTTTTACTAGCCAGCCAGAAAATATGAATTAAGAAAATTATGGGGGTATTATTATATACCTAATAGAGGAGAAAAATAAAATCTAATATTAATACTAGCCATAGCATGGGTGCAGAGAAACTAGGTTTCAAACATATTGCTGGTGGGAATATAAAATCACACAGTTAATATAGAAAAGAGTTTGGCAAGTTTAAAAATCAGAACCTATTTGTATAATACCATTGCCCGGCATTGCCCCTCCCCTCTGCCCCCCGGCCCCCAAAGTGAGAGCTCTGTCCACACAAAAACCTCTGGGTAACTATTAATAGCAATTTTATTTGCAAGAGCCCTGTGTTAGTTTGGGTTTCCATTTCTGTGAAGAGATACCATGACCAAGGCAACTCTTATAAGGAACAACATTTAATTGGAGCTGGCTTATAGTTTCAGAGGTTTAGTCCCTTAGCATCACAGCAGGAAGCATGGCAGCATCCAGGCAGACATGGTGCTGGAGAAGGAACTGAGAGTTCCTTATCTTGATCCAAAGACAACCAGGAGAGACAAGCAGCTAGGAGGAGGATCTCAAAGCCCACCCCAAAAGTGACACACTTCCTCCAACAAGGCCACATCCATTCCAGTGAGGGCATACCTCCCAGTAGTACCACTCTCTGGGCCAATCATATTTAAACCACTGGAAGCGATCAGAGTCATCCGAAATGTGGTAGTTTAAATATGATTGGCCCCTGTAAAGTGGCAAAATTAGGAAGTGTGCCCCTTTTGGTGAAGTGCATTGCTATGGGGATGGGCTTTGAGGGCCTATGCTCAAGCTCTGCTCCTACAAAAGAGACCCTCCTCCTGGTTGCCTATAAAAGAGTCTTCTCCTGGTGGCCTTTAGATCAAGATATAAATCAATCTCTCTCTCTCTCTCTCTCTCTCTCTCTCTCTCTCTCTCTCTCTCTCAGCTCCTCCAGGACCACGTCTGCCTGCATTCTGCCATGCTTCCCACTACCCACCATCCCACCATGATAATGGACTGAACCTCTGAAACTGTAAGCCAGCCCCAGTTAAATGTTTGCCTTTATAAGAGTTGCCTTGATCTTGATGTCTCTTCACAGCCTTAAAATCCTGCTTAACACACCAGGTTACATAGTAAGTTTACAGCCAGGATAGGCTAGAGGAGACTGTGTCTCAAAAAGATACAACAACAAGAAATAATTATGCTTTATCTATTCTGTAACTTTACTCAGAAACAAAGTACATACTAGGCTACAGATGTAGCTGAGGTGGTAGAGTACTTGCATAGCTTTCACAAGGCCCTGGATTCAATCCCCTGCATCACATGAGCTAGGCATGGTAGCACATACCTGTGATCACCAGCACTTGGAGGCTAAGAGGTGACATGCTAGGTCATCTTTGACTATAGAGTGAGCTTGATGCTTACCTGGGTTATATGAGATCTTTCTCAAAAGAAGAAAGAAAAGAAAAATGGAAGGGATAAGAGGAAAAGAATGAACAAACTTAGAATATGCTCAATTTGATAGGCAAGATGGTGCTCCCCAACAAAGGAACCCTGGTTCTAAGTGTCATCTTGTGGCAAAAAGACTTTGCAAGTGTGATCAAAATGAAGAAGTTGAGATGGAAAGTTAACCTGCATTAACTTCCTGGCCCAGAGGGATCTCATGGGTTCTTAAAAGACAGAGGAAATACATAGATCACGGAGTGGAGGTCCAGGGATGTAGAACTATATAGATGGAGATTGTTGCAAGGGCTGGAGCAAGGTGAGGCTGTAGATACACTGTATGAGGCTGTAGATACATTGTATGAGGCTGTAGATGCACTCTATGAGGCTGTAGATACACTGTATGAGGTTGTAGATACACTGTATGAGGCTGTAGATACACTGTATGAGGCTGTAGATTCACTGTATGAGGCTGTAGATACATTCTATGAGGCTGTAGGTACACTCTATGAGGCTGTAGATACACTCTATGAGGCTGTAGATACACTCTATGAGGCTGTAGATACACTCTATGAGGCTGTAGATACATTCTATGAGACTGTAGATACACTCTGTGAGGATGTAGATACACTGTATGAGCTTCCAGAAGCTTGCCAACACCTAGATTTTAGTCTGATGGAATGGATTTTCGATTTAGAAGTGTAAGACAATATATTTGAGTTACTGTAAGTCACTACATTTGTGATGATTTGATATAGGGCAATAGGAAACTAACTGTCACTAAGTGGAACTGGATGGATCTCAAGGGCATTATGCTCAGTGGGAAAGGTCCACCCACAAAGACCACATCTACATGACTAAAATTTATATGATAATTTTGAAATAGAAGATTTATGAAGATTGAAGCCAACTTGATATAAGACCCTGTCTGGGAAAAAAAAAATGATATAACCAATGAAGAAACAGGGTAACGGGTTCATGAGATGCTCTGTGCTATCTTTGCAAAGAACTTATGAAGCTAAAATTATTTTAAAAAGAACTGCATAAACGGTAAGAAATGTTAATTTATTTTAAAAAGAAAAAAATCATAACAAGTTGTAATAAGCTAATTTAAAAGAATTATCCTTGTCAAGTGTGCCTTTAATCCTAGTACTTTGGAGGCAGAGGCTAGTAAAGCTCTGTGAATTTGAGGCCAGCTGGATAGGGAGTTTCAGATCAGCCAGGACTACATGGAGAGACTCTGTCTTAAAACCCATTTTTAAACCAAACTATTTATCTATAAATGTCTATGGAAACACCTGTTTAAGGCAAGCTTTACTCTTTGAAGCTTTTGTAAATAATGAGACAGAGAAAAGTCTAAAGTGATTATTTTAATTTCTGAATACCAAACCTCAAACCTGGCAGTTTACAAATAAGTTGCTCTTCACTTAAAATATGTGAATGAAAGTTGCTGCATGTGTGATTTAGCTCTTGGCCTGCCTAGGCTGCCCTTGGGTACAGAGTGAAACCTTTTCGGTCACAGAAAAGAAGGGATGCCATTTACAACGACACGAAGTGAATTAAGTAAGTCCCGGAAAGGCAAATATGTGTTTTTTTTTAAATTTGTGGATTCTAGGTTTTATATAGCCACATAAAATCATGTGTGTGTGTGTGTGTGTGTGAGAGAGAGAGAGAGAGAACATATGACATGAACACACTACATGACATGACCAGAGGAAGGAAAACTGCCTGAGAGGAGAGGAGAAGGGGGCAGCAGGAGGAGAAGGGACAGCAGAGAGTACAAACAAAGTGTTTAGCATTCAGTGCATACATTTACAAAATCTAAAACCAACGTTTTAGAGTCACTCTCCTGAAGAATTGAAACAAGTCAAATAAGTTCTGAAACCTATGGTCCTTGGTTGATGTCCTACACATTCTGTACTAGAATATTCTAGTCAACAGACTTGCCATAAAGAAATATATAGACCGAGTGGGTTGACAAGTTAACCGTAACAGCTGTAGGTGCGGGAAGTCTGAAATGCAGGAGTTTGTGTGGTCACGTTCTGGTGACAACCTTCTTCGTAATTTGCTGCAAGTTTTCTTTCCCACTGTGCCTGCTTGGAAACAGGAAGGAGTAGAGGAATATTGTTGCTGACATAAGGTCTCTAAGCCCAGCAGGATCCCACCAGGAACCCCACCAAAATCTTCATCAGGATCCCCACCAAGATCCCCACCAGGATCCCCACCAGGAACTCCACCAAAATCCCCACCAAGATCCTCACCAGGAACCCTACCAGGATCCGCACCAGGAACCCAAACCAGCACTGCCTCCTTCAGTGTAAGCAGTTCTAAATCTGTATTTGCAGACACTAGTGTATTAGTGGTGGTGGAGGGGGCACAGTTGGGTCCAAAATACACTCCAAATGGATACTCCAGACCAAAATTAAGACGTGCTTTTGAGAAAGCAGATAATCAGGTGTTCAGTAACTCGGGTAGTTTCCTGGGAGCTGTTTGAAAAATTACTGAGAAAAGATGTTGTGAGTGTAAAATATTTTCAGCAGAGATTCATTAAGACCTGAAATTTAGATATAGGACTGACAAGAGGGATCAGTGGGTAAAGGCACTGCCTCCAGTCCTCACAACCTGAGTTCAACCCTGGGGTTCAGTCCTAAGAGAGAAAGGACTTGTACAAGGTGTTCTCTGACTTCCACATGTGTGCCAAACAGAGGAATGACCCTTACACTAATATATAATATAAAACTAAGACTTAGAGACATGCTTATATCAGATGCGGTCAGTGAGAGTCTGTGATGTTGGTCTCCATTCTGTCTATCTGGGTAAACTGCCTCTCCTGTGCTGAAACTACTGTGAATGCAATTGGTGAATTAAATGAAGTCTTATAGGTTCCTCGGGCGTTATATAGGAAGTGTAAAAAACATTAGTCACCCTTCTTTCTGTGTTACTGCCTAAAAACTAAAACATTTACAGTGAAATATGAATTTGACAAGTAGAGAAATGGAAGAACAATTCAAAAGACAGAAGAATGGCAGTAGGAAGAATGCCACCGGCAGAAGCTACAAGGAATCTCCAAAGTCAGCATCTCAACGCAAGGAAGGCATCTGAAAAGTGGAGGTAACATAGCACATATAACATTCAAGCCTACAGTGACACCCAAGCTGACAAGGGCAAAGATTTTTAAATTACCTTCTCTGTGGATGATAAGTCAGTATCCACCACAGTAAATTAATCCACTCAAACTAAATAAGCCACTGGCCTTGAAATAGAAACATGATTTCACATCTCAACACTCCACCTCCCTTCTAATCTTAGGCAAAAAAGAAAAGCCTTTCTCTCTTTATCTATTAGGTGCTGTTCTTATTTCTCCCTTTGTTTATTCAATGCAGAGGCATCACTGATTTCTCACACTTCCCCAGGCAGGGAGAGATAGAGGCAGAGCAAGGACAGACCATGAGAAACTTGAGGTGGACCTTTGATGAGCTGCTATTGTACCTCACTCTTTACAGTTAACCCAGAGTCATGGCAAAGTCAAAATGGTAGAGTCAATTTAATGCAGACCACGATTATGGTATTGTCCAATCTTATTGCTTTTGTTCAGCTGTGTGGTCTTAGTCCCTCATAGAAGTAGGCCAGGCTGGGCTGGGAGAAATGGTTCCACTGTTCTTCAAGAGCAGCTGTGTTCTGTTCCTATGAACCACACAGAGCTCACAATTGTCTGCAATGCCGGTTCTTTGTGATCCAATTTCTGTTTCCATTACCTTTTTATTCCTGTGATAAAACTCTACGACCACAGGAATTATGGAAGAAAGGCTGTATTTGAGCTATGGATCGTGAAGGATGAGAGCCCATGATGGCAGCGCAGAGGAACGGTAGTTGGGTCAGAAAGCTGAGACCCTTAAACAGAAAGCACAGAGTGAGGTAGGAATGGTAAGAGTTTTTGAACACTCAAGGCCTGTCAGAAGTGACATATTTCCTTCAGCACGACCACACCTCCTAAATCTCCCCAAAGAGCACTACCAACTGGGGACAAAGAATTCTAATGCCCAAGACTATTGGGGACATCTTGTTCAAATAATGACAGATGCCCTCCTTTAACCTGTTCAGGCACCAGGCATGCACATGGCAGCAAAAACACATATACATATAAAAATAAAATAAATAAATGGCTGGGTATGGAGGAAGTTGCCTTTAGTTCTAGCACTCAGGAAGCAGAAGCAGTAAGATCCCCACGAGTTCGAGGCCAGCCTTTGTTATATAATAAGGATCAAGACGGCCATGGCTACCCAGTGAGACGCTGTCTCAGAAAGTAAGATGAATGAATAAAATAAATATATTATTATTTTTAAAGAAATTGGTCAGGCCCTTAGGGAGCCATCAGCACATCTCCGCTCCAGGATGGAAACACAACATTTGTCCAAATGACAAGTTTGTGGGGCTACCACCTATTATTCTAATCACTTCAATACCTTGAAAAAATTCATGCCAGACACAGTTAAGATTTGTATACATGCCCCTTTTTACACAGTGGATACTCAGTAAATGTCTGCTTTGGATTATATGCTTGACACACAGAAAGTGCCACTGTTAACTAGCATTATTTTACACAGAAGTATTAAAACATTCCTGTGAAATATCACTGATGTACAAGCTGAGAGAAAGCCTCCATTTACCTGGCCGTTTGCTCGCTTGGGGAGAGACTTCTTTCTCTCTCTTCCACCTTATGGATGAGCTAGTTTATAGGAGAAGTTGGGAAAGTGGGTACTGGATCAGCCGTGCTTGAAGGGTCATCTTTCAGATTAATCTGTTCTTCTTTCCTGAGAAGCAGTGCTGTGAAGTGTGTTATCGAGTGGCAAGGCTACATACTCCTCCTACCTCCCCCCAGCCTCTGATTTGCACTTCTTGCCCACTCTGGATTGGTTATACTTTAGTTTGTACATATGTTTTTTCTCCTACACTATCCCCACAAGCCTTGTCTTCTGTTCCTCAAATCCTGTTTACCTTTTCTTTCTTCATTCCTTTCTTCTCAGATATATCACCCAAGCAAAGGTGCATGGAAAGTTGTCTCTGTGTCTTTCCCTGACAAAAGTACCACAAAGGAAAAGGGTTGATTACAGCTCAGACTTTAGTCTACTGTGGAAGGACATTAAGGCAGCAAGGACACGAAGCAACTGGACACTTCACATTCACAACCAGGAAGCAGGGAAAGATAAAGCATGTGTCTTTCCATCAATGTGGTATAGGATCCCAGCAACGGAATGGTGCCACCCGCAGTGGAAATGAATTTCTACCTCAAGATAATCCCCAGTTCTCAGGGAGTTCCAGATTCTGCCATGTTGGCAACACTAATTATCACAGGTAGTATCTTTGTGTTTCTTTTACATGTGATTGGTAAACTGGTAGGCTGGGGTCATGGGTGCAGGACCATGCAGGACCATGTGATTACTTTGTTAGGAGATTCCTGGTGGTCTAGGTTTGCTGATCTGTTGTAATTACCTTATGATCTTACATTTGAACAAGAATTCCACAGCTTTTTTCACAAGGCTCACTAATTACACATTTGGCCTGGCTGGCTGCATGTAGAAACCAATGCTGAAATCAGTTTATTCTCATACATTTTCTATCATTGCTGTTTTCTCTTCTGGTGTTGAACACTGCTGTTGAACAGTCTGACACTGCTCCGATTTCCTTTCTATTGGCCTTTGTTCAATCCATGTCTCCTCAAAACCTCTCACTTCTCAGAATAGTCTTGAACTCACTGGCACAGGAGACAACTTCCTGAACAGAGCATCAATAGCTCAGACACTAAGATCAACTATAAATAAATGGGACCTCATGAAACTAAAAAGCTTCTGTAAGGCAAAGATCACCAACAAAAGATCACGTCTACAGGATGGGAAAAGATCTTCATCAACTCTGCATCTGACAGAGGGCTGATATACACAATATATAAAGAACTCAAGAACCTAGACATCAATAAACTAAGTAATCAAACAAAAATGGGGTACAGAACTAAACAGAGAATCCTCAACAGAGGAATCTCAAATGGCCTAGAAGCACTTAAAGAAAAATTCAACACTCTTAGCCGTCAGGGAAATGAAAATCAAAATGACTCTGAGATTACACCTGCCACAATGGCTAAGAACAAAAACTGAAGTGACAGTTCAGTCTGGTGAGGATGTGGAGCAAGGGGAGCACTCCTCCATTGCTGGTGGGAGTGCAAACTTGTACAGCCAGTTTGGAAATCAATATGGCAGGTCCTCAGAAGATTGGAAATTTTTCTACCTCAAGACCCAAGACTACTCCTGGGCATATTCCCAAAAGACAACCTATCCTATAACAAGGATACTTTATCAGTTATGTTTATGGGATGTTTATTCATAATTGCCAGAAACTGGAAACAACCTAGATGTTCCTTAACAGAAGAATGGATAAAGAAAAAGTACACTTACCCAAGGGATTGTCACTCAGCTGTTAAAAACAATGACATCATGAAATTTACAGGCAAATGGATGGAACTAGAAAAAAATAATCATCCTGAGTGAGGCAACCTAGACCCAGAAAGACGAACATGGTATATACTCACAAATGGATATCAGCTGTAACGTAAAAGACAATCATGCTACAGTCTACAAACCTAGAGAAGCTACAAAGTAAGGACAACTTAAGTGGCAGAGGAGGGGCACACGGATCCAAAGGGAAGGGGAACTAGAATAGATTTTGCAGGTGCTCTGGGGGCTGGTGGGACTGGGAATAGGAGGGATCCAGTGGGCACTAGGAGAAAGCAAGAAAATACTGGGAGAAAAGACTGGAGTTAGGGGGGATTTGGGGGTGGAGGGTTAGCAGAATGGAAACTCTGTGGAATCTATGAGATTAACCCTAGCCAAGACTCCTGGTAATGGGGTACAGGGAGACTGTTCATCTTCTATAACCAGGCAAGGCCTCAAGGCCTCAAGGTTAGGACACCAACCTAGCCACCAAACCTTTGACCTACAGTTTGTCCTGCCTGCAGAATGCACTGGAACTGAAGCCTAGCAGAATCATCATCAGAGAGACCAGAGAGACTTTAACTGATAGGAACGGATGCAGAGTCCCACAGGCAAATATTAGCCAGAGCTCAGGGAGTCCTGTGGAGGAGGAGGAAGGTTGGAGGTACCAGAGGGATCAGGGACACTTGGAGACCATGGTCCACAAAATAAACTGACCAGGCCTCATGGGAACTTGCAGAGATCAGTGAGCCTGTAGAGGACTGACCTAGGTTCTCTGCATATATGTTATGGCTGAGTTCTTGTAGGAATACTAACAGTGGGAGTGGGGCTGTCCTTGCCTCTTTTACTTCCTTGTGGGACTGTTTTCTTCCAACTCAGTTGCCTGATCCCATCTTGATATGATGGTATGTGTCGGGCCTTATAGCTTGTTATGCTGTGCTTGGTCGATGTCCTTCAGAGGTGTGTTCTTTCTGAGGGGAGGCAGAGGTGTGGGTCCATCTGGGAAGAGGTGGTGGTTGGGCCTGGGGGGAGAGGAGAGAGGGGAAACTGCAGTTCAGATGTAATATATGAGAGAAGAATACAAACCAAAATAAAATCAAAAGCTCCCACGTCTCTGGATCTTCTGAAGAGAACTGAAGTTCTGATGCTGCCCTTGCATTGGGTCTTCCCTATGTGAGACTTTAGTCACTGTGTCACAAGACCTGAGAACAACAGTCTGAAGAAGGAAAGACTGTAGCTCATAGCTCTGCAGTGTTGGTCCATGATCTTTGTGCTACACTATGTATAGGCTCATGCTGAGCTGGAACACCGTGGCATGGCAAGAAGATTGTGACCAAGTAAAGCAGCTCACTTCATGGTAGATCAGAAGCAAGAGTGACAGGAAGAGGCTGGAGAAGGCACATCTTTTCCAGACTCACCCCAGTGACCTACTTTTTTCGCCAAGCTTGGTACTTGGCAAAGTATTACCACCAGCCAAGGCCTCAACCTTGTAGCATGTGGGAACACTTCATATCAAATGATAGCATAGTTTTGTTGATTGTCTTGTACATTTTGTGTCCTCGGATTCTTGAAACCACAGTCCTGAAACACAGCAGCTGTACCCTGTAGTTCTGATGATTTTCTTTTTCTTTCCATGACTCATTTTTATGGATTTATGATTTTTCTTTTCCATAAAGAGAGCTCAAAGCCAGGGCATTCTTGCACCCTGAATGTGAGAAAATTTCCTATGCAGAATTTCTGGCTTAATCTACTTTCCCACTATTACCTACCGGTTGTGTTTGTCCTACTTCTGACATTTTTGCTCTATATTTTATATTTTAATGCTTCCATTATATTTGTGATTTCCTGTATTGTTTTTCCCAGTCATGATTACCCTCTTTGCTGGGCCTGCTTTTCCTTTTCTTTTATCTATGTTACTACATATATAAAGAGCAGAGCACATGTACTATATACAAGATCAGGGAATTAGAGGAATGTCCCTCATGGCTCTCGACTGTATCAATGATAGAGATTTTTAAAATTCACTTATTATTTATTTATTGTACGTATGCACAAGTGTGAGTGTGGTATGTGAGCATGTGTATGAGGGCATGTAAGCCATATTCCTGGTCACAATGGACTGAAATACCCTGAAACAGTGAGACAAACTAAACATTTCTCTGTTGGATTTTGTGCTGTGGACCAGCTCCAGCAGAGCACAGGGTCTGAGTGGAGTGGATCTATCATGATGTAGAACGTTGTAACAGGATGCCCATTTCCCTTCCCCAGGCCATCTCAGACCACTGGTGCTTTTATTATTAAGAAAGCAAAAGTAAGGCAAGTAAGGAATACCAAAACCGATTGTAGATGATCTTATCCAGAGACACTGTGGGCTAGAGACTTCTCTATTGGGAGCTAGAACTTTGTCATGCAGTCTCATTCGCATGTCAGTGAATGGCTCTACCATTTTTGTCTTATATTCTGTCTCAGGGACACAAAGGGAAATCAATGAGCCTCCAAGTTCTGAGCTTTTTCTGGGCTTAGTAAGGCCAGGACTCTCTTCTTGATGCTGCCTCCCTGTGTGGACAGTAAGGCCTGCTGGACTCACTCTTCCCTGGGTGGCTACCCCAGCTCCCTGCCTATTCATTGCTATACATTCCTGGCCATTTCTAATTTTCCCAAACTTATGGCTATGTGTTGTCAGCTTCTGCCCTTCATCCTACTTTCTCTCCTCCTGACTTATCTTTTTTTTGTCTGTCCTTACTTCCATGTTGGAGTGTTTTAGGAGGGGACAGAGATACGTCTCTTAAGTAGAATTCCTAAGTAACCTTTCAAAGTCTTTCTAGCACTCTAGGTATATGTCTGAATCTGGAGATGAGTATCCAAGAGAGGGACAAATAAAATAAAAGAGAGAATCAGAATGCTATATTTGACAAGGAATGTCCTAGCTCTATAAATAGTGCTTTGCTATCAAGGACAGACAGGAGGCTCTTTCCTTTGGAAGGTCATTCAGCTGTCTAGGTTTTGGAAAATAAATTTAAATGTCCATCTTGGGGAAATTCCATCCTTCTGTATGAAGAGAAAGAAAATGTATAGAGAGATGACAGACTTTATTGCTTTGGGTAAGGCTTTCTTTCTGGAATATTATGTAAATTCATTTCAAAATTATGTCTGGAGGGGAATGACCTTGTTTAAAGAAAAATGTGGCAAAAGGAAAAGGGGTTAACTGTGAGGATGATAGAATTGGGGTTAGAGTTTATGCTGAAACATGCACAGGGATAGGCACCCCCACCCCAAGATTCCATACAAAGATGGATAGGTGTTAGATCTGTGAGAAACCAGGAAAGTCAGATATTAATGTTCAGTGTATATCCTCACCCCTTCTGTGTTCTTGTGTATTTAAAACATTTTATAATAAAATGTTAGAAAAAACAAGGCTTGTGGTAACAGAGACAGAGGAAGGAACAGTACCTCCAGATGGATGCTGACCCTTCAAACAAGCCAGAGAAGAAAAAACTCAGATCTTCGGGGGCAGTGTGTCTGCATGGCTCTTAACACTTTGGCTCTAAAGACCTGAAGCTGACATTGTGTCTGGAATTCATGCTGGTTTGAACCTGATATGAAGACCCAGGCCAAATTCTGCCTTTGTAATCTGGAGACTCCCAATCCAGGTGCTGAGCATTCTACAAGAAGTAAGAGATATTGATTGATACTGGCCATGACTGTAGGATGAATTCCTAACAAACTGATCCAGAACAAAATTTTTTATGTCATCTGCTTCATTTTAATCCATATTTAACCTTGTAATTTCCATTGGCCAGTTCTGAAGATGACAGTCTGGACTAATGGAAACTGAGGGGTGTTGGCCGAATGGCCTCTAGTCTAAAGTAGTATAATTCTGTCTTGATATCAGAATTATGGGCTCAATCTGGCCAGTTTGGTTTGTGTCAACCATCATCCATAGGAAGAAATACAACCCTGATCCTCCTGTTATCTCTTGATGTTATTACCTTTGTGACAAAATGAAAGTGAAAGCAAGTTTATCTCATGTACACTTTCTGTTGCTTTTAGAAAAGTAATTTACTTATGGCCCCAGGAGGTGCTTGATAGGATTAACTTCCTAGTCATTTATGAGTTCATCTGGGTGTAAACATTTTTCCTTTTAAGAGAACACTCTAATAAAGTCTTTTAAGAGTCAGTAGCATCAGTGAAAGAATGCAGAGAGGTTGCTGCAGGAAATCTTTTATAGAAATAGAAATATTAAGTGTGCATCTACCTTACATATTCAGCTACTCCCCTGCTGCTGCTGCTGCTGCTGCTGCTGCTGCTGCTGATGATGATGATGATGCTGCTGCTGATGATGATTGACTAGAATATGGTGTGACTTGTGCAGTCAGTGTCATGAACTGTAATCACAGGCTCTGAGAGATGCTGTAACTGATGTTTGCAATTGATACAGAGCCGTTCGTTAGTGAATATCGGCTCAAGGATCCTCGAAGCATGTTGCTATCTGCAGTTCTACAGGGATAATTCTTTCATTGTTCTTCAGGTATTTTTTTCATCAGACTTCATGGACACCACTAGTAAGTTTTTAAAAAAATAATTTGAAATAAGCCATATTTTGAAGGCTCTGTCAGTGTTTTAAACATTAGTAAAAAGAACTGCTTACACTTTCACACTTGGGGCTTCCGTGACTTTAATGAAATCCCTTCATTTTACAAATGAAGAGACGGGGGCTCAAGGATCTATATGATTTACTATGGGCTGTAAAAGGTAAATGGCAGAGCAGTTGCTAGATACTTGTTCTCCTGGTCACTGGGTAAGCTTTTCCTCTTCATGACATCACTAGACCTGTTCACAGCAGGAGTTGTTTGTTATTTAGCACAGCTTCTTAAACAAGTTACCAATAGCTTTGTTCATATTTGTTAGGAAAGCAATCACTCTCAAAAAGTATTGCCTATTAATAAGGTAAACAGCCTGACTCAAGTGAGCAAAATATTTAAACAAACACTTTCCAAAGTAAATTGTAGCAATAACTATAATCTTTTGTTTATTATTATCATTAGTCAGGAAAATGTAAGCATAATCCATGATGGGATATAATTGACTACACACTCACTGAAACAGCTTGTGTAGGAAAAACTAAGTTTTGAAGAAGATGGAGCACAAGCAGAACTGTTAATAGCCAATACTGCTTGGCCAGAACTCACTGTGTAACCTTCAGACACACAATCTTCTTCCTAAGCTTCCAGAGTACTGAAACTACAGGCGAGTGTCACCCAAACCCATTTTAAGTAGACCTCTTTACCCTTGTGCTGGGAAGGTGAGTGCGGACAACAGCTCAGGAAACTTCTAGGTTTTGTAAAGCTAGAAGTACATATGAGTGCAACCCACTGAATAAGACAAGGAATGCCCACAGGAAAGCTTCTGCACACATGATCCATCATGGCTGATTTGTAACCTGCAAAAACTTGAAATATTTTTTCTTTTTTGAGTCAGGGTTTATGTAACTCGAGAGGGTCTCAACTTGTGATGTAGTTGAGGATAGCCTTGAAGTTCAGATTCTCTTGTCTCCAGCCAGAGAGTGCTAGATTGCACACATGCCTGGTTTACAGGCTGAAGAGAGTCACAGCATCCATCTGTAGTGACCAAGTAGATGGCATAGTCATATAAAGCCACGTCCAAGGCTAAGCATCTCATACATTAAGGCTTGCTGCAAAGTAGGGTCTTTTCAGATTTACGAAGTTAAAATGTACTAAGACAACATTCTCCTGTGACTGATAAGTTAATAAGAAAAAGAACACAGACATACAGAGGAATCCATGTGAATATTGTCACAGAAACCTGAAAACCATTGCCGCAAACCAAGAAACCCAGAGCCGTCAGAAGTTGGAGAAAACAAGGAAACTTTAAACCTTTAGAGGGAGCGTGATCCTGCCTAGTCCTTGGCCACAGACTTCTAGCCTCCAGAAAACCCATTCCTAGGTTTTAAGTCCAGGTAGTGTGTTCTGATTTGTTACTTCAGTCTGAGGAAATTCACATACTATATGAGTTTGTTTTTATGGAGAAAATGCTGGTTCATCTGTAGTGAGAGAAAGCAGCATGCCTACAATTGCCTGCCTGATCCTAGAGTCTAAGGGGAGGGTGGATTGCCAAAGGGCCAAGGAAGATTGCAGGGTGGTGAAGGAATACTCTGCATTTAAGGTGTGGACCATTTCACAGGCCAAATTTCACATGGGTACATTTGATTGTAAGTGAAACCTTATAAAATGTATTCGTTAGATGCAGTGGTTATTTCTAAATACAGATGGTCTCTGAGTATTCAGATACAAAAATACCCATGGCTTGCTTAGGACTTCACTTCTGTTAAGCCTCTGACGAAAGATGTGTGGTATTTTCTTCCCTTTCTGGGAACAGACTTGAGATGCAGAGCTCTTGTCTGGGTTTGTATTCTGTAGGAGATGAAGCAAACGATGGTTGTGTTAGATAATATGTGTTTCTGTTACTTTCCAAAGTTCAAAGTCAAGGTTGGGACATAAAAAACAAAAACAAAAAGAACCCGAAAAAGCTACGAAGCTGTTTATACTGGTCCCATCTGTTTTCCCCAAATAGATCAACATTGCTTAGAGCGGTTGTTGTACTCTCTGCCCCTACCCCGGAACTTGCAAGTTTGTGTGTGTGTGTGTGTGTGTGTGTGTGTGTTGGGGGAAGAGCCAGCAGCAGCTCTCTGAGGACGAACATTATACTGTTGGAGGGAGCAGCCCTCCCTAGCCTTGGGTGCTTCAAAACCCTTCAAGCAAAGCTTCTCCTCTGTCAGCCCTTCACCTGCAACTGTGCATTTTCTCAGACGTAGCCATGGATGTGATTTTACCTTGGTAATGTGAATGTTCACCAACTTTCTTGGTTCTGAAGGATGAAATCCTTGGACGTCATCCTGAGAAGGAGTCAAGTTAAGGCTGGGAGAACTCAGTAAGCATCTGCTAGGGCGCTCTGTCCAGGAGCTGTGTAATGCTTCCCTCAGTCCTGCATGGAGCTTGCTGAACCCTCCTAATCTACCGACTGGAGTCTCTCTTCAGGCAGGAGGGTGTCTTATTTTATTTTTCTCTATTATTCATTTAATTATTAACTCTTTCCCCCATAGTCCTTCTCTCTTTCTGGGCCTTTTCTGGGTCTGTTTTCAAGTTGCTTTGCTTTGTCATGGATTTCTCTTTGTTGTTTAGCTGATGGACTTGTTTAATCTGTGCATTTCTTCAAGGCTTCTGGGGAGATTCTTGATTGTGACCATAGACTGACAAAATGGCTATGCTATAATTAGATCAATATTTAAGTTTAAAAATGTTTTCTTTATTTTGTTTTCTGTGTATGGTGTTTAACCTGCATAGCTTATATGTCTGTGGATGTGTGTGTCCTCTGCAGAGGACAGAGGGGGCATCATATCCCCTGGGACCAGAGTTTCAGCAGTTGGGAGCTGCCATGGGAGTGCTGGGAATCAAACTTGGCTCCTCTGGAAGAGTAGCCAGTGATTTGAACTACTGAAACATCTCTCCAGGTCCCAATATTTATGTTCTTGGAAATGAACACTATTATTTTGATTCCTCAAAGCCATTTTTATGTCTCAGTCTCTCTCAATAGTCCCAAAGCCCCTCCACTTCTGCTGGACTGTAGTTTTTATCTGGCTGCCTTCTGGACCTTTTCAGTGTAAGATGCAGTTGAGACAATCCTGTGTCTTCCACTTTTGGTTGCAACACACACTTTTGCATGCTCGGGGCTTCTCTATTTTTAGAAGTCAGGTCAGGCCATTTTCTGGGATTTCTCAACTAGTGCGAATTCAATCTCTTCTCCACCTCTCTGAAACATTCTGCTTATATCTCAGATATAGAGTAAAGACACTGACTACCGGTCAGTGTAGAGTTACAAGGGAACACAGCAGAGGTTTAAGGCTCTTTGATGTGGGTTTTTTTAATGGTTGTCAGACTTTCCAGAAAATCCATGAAAATATTTATAGTTACACATGATATTAAAATATGTAAAGCCATACACATTCTAAGTACACAGTTTGTTAAGTACACATTGTCCTCCTCCCCTTGTCTAGCACAACATTCATGGACTCAGTTACCTACTGTGAACTGTGCTAAAATTTTTTTGCTGCATATGATTATGATGGTTCTATTCTATTATTGTTAATTTTGTACTGTCTCTATTTATAAATAAAGCCTTACACTAGGTATGTATGCATGGAGAAAGCATAGCATAGAACTATCTTCAGTTTTAGGTATGGATCGGGGAGGAGAAGAGAAAAATTACTACTATATATAAAAAGTTCTCTCTCTCTCTCTCTCTCTCTCTCTCTCTCTCTCTCTCTCAGAGTGTGTGTGTGTGTGTGTGCACTCATGCACACATGCTTTCACACAATATCACTTATCTTCCTCCACTGTATGTTGGGTCTATGAATCCTTTCTTTGGGAAGACCATTCTGGCCCCAAAGCCCTCATAAAGATGTTCTAGAAAAGGATGCATGGATGATGACCCCAAACCTTCATCTGGCCAAGGCAGAAGGGGCCTTCTGGCTCACTCATGGTCTAGACCAGTGTGTCTCAATCTTCCTAACGCTAAGACTCTTTAATACAGTTCATGTTGTGGTAACACCTAACTATAAAATTATTTTCATTGCTACTTTGTAACTTTAATTTTGCTACTGTTATGGATCAGAATATTTTTAGAGATAGAGGTTTTCTAAAGGGATCCGACCCACAGACTAAGAACTTCTGGTCTAGACCATCATCTCCTTAGATAGGGGATAGGAGATAGGGTTTTATGAGCAAGCCCTTTACAAGCAAAATTAGTGTGCCTTACTAGAGGTCACCTTGCAATACCCTCCAGGAGCTTTTAGCTGTAGCTGTACAGACTTCGACGACACTGTCTTGTCTTCCTTGTGTGCAAGGAAGCTCAAGCTCATCCAAGGATGACTTTCTCATCCTTTTCAAAAGACCTTCACCTTTCCTAAGCCATGTTCTAGTTGCTTAACAATGCAAGTCAAAGAAGTTCTTTCGGAGGGGAGTGCTCTGGGACCAGATCCCAGTTCTGTAGCTCAGGTTGGTTTTCAACTATTAAGTACAACAACACCATAAATAAAGAAAGATCCCCCTACCCCCAAAAAAGTCTCAGAAGTGTCAGTTAGCTCCCTATAGCAGGGTAAAGAAAGCTTGATTTAAACTAGGTTATAATCATGTTTTTATTCAGCCTGAACACAGGCTGACAGAAGTTCTCAATGAAAGGCTATAGTTGCTAAGTGATCACTTAGTTTTTGCATAAACCAATGTTCTGTTTACAAAAACTGACCCATCAGCTCTGTACAAGTGGCAGGCCAAATCCTCAAGTATACAAGAAAAGCAGAGTTTAAGTCATGGTGAGACTTTTATCTTTTTTTTTTTTTTTTTTTTTTTTGGTTTTTCGAGACAGAATTTCTCTGTGTAGCCCTGGTTGTCCTGGAACTCACTCTGTAGACCAGGCTGGCCTCGAACTCAGAAATCCACCTGCTTCTGCCTCCCAAGTGCTGGGACTAAAGGCATGTGCCACCACTGCCTGGCTGAGACTTTTATCTTTTTAACTAAAAGGAAATGCTTGGCTGCTTTCTAACTCAGTATCCATGTAGCGAGCAGACTTATGTGCCAAGGCCTTCCAACCAGGAGCATCCTAAAATGATGTCTCTCTATCTTCTTACTCTTTCCTGGCTCAGAAGCAGTCTGCTCTACCTAGAGCCAACAGGCTCTGGGTAAATGAATAACATATAGTCTGGAGAGCCAGCAGGAGCTACAGGCTCATGGGGAGGTTGCCTAGTACTAGTTAAAATAAGTCTTTGCTTTAAAGTTGCTTGTGCATGAGCTTTTGCTGTGAATCCCACACAAGTCCTGACCCACTTGGTTTCTGTAGCTCCCTAGAATATGCTCTTGGTTCCTGATTTCTACCTCTTGAAGATCTGGCAAGTTTCAGCAATTATAGGCTTCTCTCTCTCTCAATGGAGGATAATTAGATTGCAGAAGTGATTAGACACTGTCAAGTTTGCCCCCCCCCCATTTAAATGTACTTACATACATTCCTTTTGACTCTGACCCCAATGGAACTGATATGGACCAAACAACAGAGTCTGTTCTGCTTTGGGACTATATATATTACCTTTAATTGCCTAGGAGCGGAGGATAACCCAGTGCCTGATATCTGGAGATTTGCAAAGTCCCGGTCATGTCTCCAGGGGAGGTGTACAGCATTCTGACAACTTCCATAGCTGAAGTGCATCACTCTGGAGGTCTCCTCTTTTCTAAATACAGCACCTTTGACAACAATTCTACAAGTCACCTTCTCTGGCAAGGTGTTGGTTACTTTTGGAATTTTCTTCCACTGCCTTAATGCTAGCAATGGTACTTTGTATTGGTTGGAAAGTGTGCTCAAACACTTCATGTGAAAAATATTGTCAGTGCTCTGAAAACTTCTCAGTCCCTCAGTGAAAGTGGAACCACTGAGGGCAAGCTCTCCTTTTCTATCAGCCAACACCACCAGTAGGTATTCCCAGTCTGTCTGGCATCGCTGATTTGCATATCCCTGAAAGAAGGGCTGAACTGAATAGGAGGGAGGAGAATTAATTTTTGAACCAGCCTAGTTACAGTTTGAATACTGTTCTGTCTTGGATCAGAAGTATCACATAAAGACATAGGTAGAGATTTTATTCCAACTAATGGTTCTACGGGGGGGCCAGTGGAGACACTCAGAGGTGGACCTGACAGGAGGGAAGGAGGCTGGTGGAGATGCACCCTGGAAAATGTCTATTTCTTTCTCCTTTTCCCATCCCAACAGCCATGATGAACGTAGTTTGACACTCCTGACAGTGGTGTGTGTCTTCAAAGCAACGGGTCTAAGTGAATTTGGGCAGAAATCTCTGAACCACAATAAATTCTTTCTACTTTTAAGTTCTTTACCAGGTGGGTATCACTGTTACAGAAGGCTGACTCCCTGCTTACCTTGCCCAAACTGCTCGTAGGTGCTTCAGTATGACAACTGAACTCCATTCTGTTGAGGATAGGTTCTAATGCTTGGAATTAATACCCCTCCCCCCAATCGGGAATCTGCGTGTCCAAACACTGAAGGTCCTTGTCCCCAATTCGTTTTTGATTGACCAATAAAGAGCCACTGACTAGTGGCTAGGCAGGTAGACTGAGGGGAGACAGTTATATTTGTGCCAGACTGGGAGGAGGGGAGGTATTCCCATGACTTGGAGGGAGACAGATCAGATTTAAAGCTGCAGAAGGAAATGATCCGAAATGATGTAGGTGAGAAGGAATGCGGCCCCCGAAGGGCTACTCAGAAGCATCTTGGGCTGCAAAGACTAGTGAGCCACCCAGAAGGAGCCAAGGCATCAAAGATAAAATGTAGAATTAGGGAGTGTTTGGTTTTTTGTTTGTTTGTTTTGTTTTATTTTTGTTTGTTTGTTTTGTTGTTGTTGTTTTTGATTTTTTGAGACTAGGTTCCTCTGTACAGCCCTGGCTGTCCTGGAACTCACTTTGTAGATCAGACTGGCCTCGAACGAATTAGGGAGTGTTAAGCTAAGAGTACTGGAGGGAAAAGTGTGCAAGCTTCGGGGAGGACTAGAACTGCCCTGCCTTTGAGCTAGTCAAGGCGTATTTAAAATTAACATGTGTGCGTACATGTGTGTGTGTGTGTGTGTGTGTGTGTGTGTGTGTGTCTTTCATTGGCAAATCCAGATAGCTCTTGGTCAGGTGTGCTTGTGCGACCTATCGGGAGCACAGAGGGGTTTAGCTAATTCACCACTACACCATCCAAAGGGGAAGTTGTTACCCAGGGGACAGGGCAAACTAGAGGAGCCACATTGAATTTGGTTATAAAATTTAATCAGCTCATTTTCCCACTTTCAAACCAGAACGACAACAAAAAGTCAATAATCATATTTAAGGTGTGGGTTGAGAAGTCTAGGCCAGGCAGCCCCAGTCTGCTGTCAGAGACCATGTGCAAACTTCCGTGCATGCAACACTTACGCTGATGGTCAGACTGGGGCCTTTAATTAGTGCTCCATGCTTGGAGTCCCTCAGGCAGAGGCCGCTGTGCTCTGACTCTCCTGGACTGTTTCACTTAGAACAAACTGGCGATGAGTGTTAATTAAGCCCTTATTTGTGTCATGACCTTGGCCATTGCCTTGACGTTTGGTCTCCGTTTTCTGTCCTGTAGGATGGTACTGTCTTTCTGAGCAAAAGTAGTCTTCCTTTCTACTTTGCCTGAGGATGGAAGGCATTGCCACCTGTCTGGAGATTTGACCTTTAACTTTACATTTCAGCAGACAGTTTCTAGAGTGCATCGCATTAAAATGCCAGGGCTGAGATAGCATTGAAGAAGGGGCGGGGTGGGGGGGAGGGGAAGAGAGAGCTCTCCAGCAAGAAGTCACTGGACTCCCCCTTTTGTTTATTCTCATGCCTTGGCGTATTTCAAAGTATAGCCAAGTTGTTAATGTTGTCCATTAAACAGAACTGTGTAATGTCAGCCACAGCGGTCTTTATCAGCCTGACTACCAGCTGACAAGGAGTGAGTTGAGTCACGGAATTGAAGGTCACTTTCTCTGTTTTCTCATTTGTGTCCCTGTTATAATTCACCGTGCTAATGCTCTCTCTGAAACACCCTGCTTTAGACATATCATTGCTTCCTCCCTCGGAACCAGGACAAAAGCTGCAGCCTACACCATGCATAGCCCGGTGCTGGATTAGCATAGTGATTAATATTTTGTGAGCTGGGCTCCTGAAGTTCGGAGAGTGACGTTCATTTATACCCCCAAAACTAATTCTCAGAGCACCGATGAATTAGTCACCAGGAGCTGCTAACTGCTAAATAACCTATTTTGGCATCTAGACCTGAGAGCCACAGGAGTCTGTGTAAGTTGGGTTTTGTTCTGAACTTCAATAAGGTTTGAACTGCACCAAAAAATGTGTTGGTTCTTACTGTAACCTGACTGGAACATTTTGAGAGGCCCAAGAGAACTGGCTAGGGTCTCAGCCTATCTTCTAGCTATTTAGCCTGGCTGTCCTTGTTTAGCTGATAATTGTATCCAAGAAAACCAGTTATGGTAGGTAGCATTCTTATTACCCTTGTTTAAGGAGGCAGAGGCAGCTCAAGTTACGCAGTTAGATCTTTCTTGTCTCAAACAACAGCAGCTGCAACAACAAAACAAGAAAATAGACACCCCCAAACAAAAATATCTATACTCAGCAAAACTCTTGCTGAGCATACGCGGGAGGATAAAGTCTAGGGAAGTTCCCATTGCGCAGTCGCAGAGGCAGTTCACCCCGTCCTGCAGTCCTGCAGTTGGTACTTCCCATTGCGCAGGGGCACCCCTCACTCCTCCCTGGGAAGCCTTTCCATTGTTCCTTCCTTACCCTCACTTTGAAGTGTTGGTAGCCTTTACTAACCATATTTGTGCTATCAGGTGATTTTGTTCTACTTTTTATTTTAATGTGACAAAACTCTTGGTTTGGCCTGTTATTTTTTGTTTGTTTTTTTGTTTGGAGTTTTTTTGTTTTGGTTTTTTGTTTTTGCAGAAGGAACTAGAAAGGATGAGTATTCAGCGGTAAGACTGAGATGACAATTTTATCAGGTGAATAAAAGATACTTTTACATTTGTCTGAACTTCAATCTTAAGCATGAGGGAAGAAACTTAAGTATGTTTGTATGCTTGTTATTCATTGAAGCAGGTGGCCCTTCAAGTGGAATGAATGCATATCATAAATGCACATCATATAGATTCATAATGCACATTTTGGCCTGTTTTTAATTTCCAAATATTAATGGAACTCTTCTCAGAACTTTTGTTACAACTGATCTCCTTTTTTAAAAAACCTTCCAAGGACAGCCAAGAAACAAAAGGAAGAAAGCTGTATTACCTACTGCTTGTTGGGAGATCCTGGGAAAGAATATTCAAAGCAGGCAGGCCTCGGGATTTTCTGTGGGGGAAACTGTACATATTTACATGGGAAGGTGTTTTGGAGGTGGGCACATTCCTAAGCAATTTCAAATGTGGACTACTCAGGTCAAGGTCATAGTTCAAGGAGGGAAATGAGCAGAAAGGAATACTTCTGAACATGCTTAATTTATGTCAGCAATACAGTGGGCATCAAGAGTTGTCAGAGCGTTTAGCTTCTTTCCACAGGAGATTTATCACAACCAAAGGAAGTATCACTCTTGAACATGCATTACTATAAGAGTTTGCCCTTACAGGGGCCCACCTCAGCCGCTAACAATCTAGCATTCCGAAAGATGAGGCAGGAGGATTAGAACTATGAAGCCAGCCTAGACTATATAGTGAGATCCTGTCACACACAAACACACCACAAAAAATTCTCATGTGATTTTTTTCTTCCTAGAGTTTTCAGGTTTGCAGGAAGAATTTGTCAACATTAACATTCTTCTTCTTTTTCTTAAAGACAGAGTCTCTGTACGTAGCCCTAGAAGTTGCTATGTAGACCAGCCTGACCTCACATTTACAGATCCCGAGGACTACGATTAAAGGCATGCACTACAACCACACCTGGCTCACATCAATATTCTTAAGCAGGTTCTTATTGGTGATTTTAACTGAACAGAAAAGGACAGGAAAAAGTATCCACAAAGAAATAATATGCTGATGGTTTCAAGCCATACTTGAGGTAGAGCACATAAATAGACATGAACAAATTAAGCTTTAAAAAATATAAATAAAGCAAACGTTTACCTTACCAGTTGCTGTGTATAGAGGGATTTAGGTGAAAGGGGAAGAGCAGTGTGGTAACACAAGACGTCAGCAGGGGCTAAAGGTCTTGGACGAAGTAGGAGAAAGACTTTAACCCAACACCTAAGTTAATTCTTGCTAACCTTGTTTTCCTCCCCATTGCTAATGAGTTCAAGCTAAATTGAATAAATTTTGAACAGTGAGGGTCCCCCCACCCCATGACTTTGGGCCTTGATAAGCAATCTAAAGATTGAAAGATTATATTTCATAATTGAATATTTTCTGTAGACGTGAGTTGAGTACGTGCAAGGTGAGTAGGTAAAGCTTATCATGCTGTGGGGAACAGTTTCCAAGCTAGGGGGTATGTGCTCTTCTAAATGCAGACTTCTTCGGTTGTGATTTACAGGAGAATTTTATGTAGCAGGGCTGTGTGCTCATGTGGATGAGAACTGATAGTGAGACACAGTGTTGGTTTTTCTATTTTCTTGCTGAGATTCAGATGCTGTGTGAATAGTGCTAAGTGGCTGGACTCCACCAAGGCAACAGAACTTTTGCGTTTAAAAGGAAGGTCTTTTGTCTAGACCCATGGATTGCATCTGCACTACAGAATAGGCTGTTGCAGGCACAGTATTATGTCATAGTCAAAGCCCTTGATACTATGTGGATTCAAAGCCTAGGAGTACTTGTCCTCCCAAGGAACTTAGAGTTCACAGGATTTTCTGTTTCCTGAATTATCTTTCTTTGGTCTTAAGGCTACTGTTTACCCAATATTCTCCCCAGTTAAGGAAACTCAAAACTCTATTAGACAGTCAGATCATCTTGAGGCTATGGAAGTCCTAAGAACTTTAGTCATACACTTCACCCTTCATGCTCACACAGTCAGCCAGTGGCAAGAATCAATCAAACAAGCAAAATCACCACCACCTCCACCTCTACCACCACCACCACTTCCACCACCTCCACCATCATCACCACCACTTCCACCACCTCAACCATCATCACCACCACTTCCACCACCTCCACCATCATCACCACCACTTCCACCACCACCACCACCACTTCCACCACCTCCACCATCATCACCACCACTTCCACCACCTCCACCATCATCACCACCACTTCCACCACCTCCACCATCATCACCACCACTTCCCCCACCTCCCCCATCATCACCACCACTTCCACCACCTCCACCATCATCACCACCACTTCCACCACCTCCACCATCATCACCACCACTTCCACCACCTCCACCATTATCACCACCACTTCCACCACCTCAACCATCATCACCACCACTTCCA